>JAAOOA010001265.1:0-17500 GCA_012861695.1 Trematomus loennbergii | reverse complement strand
GCGGGACATCACTATAGAACACTCGCGCTCCTATTGGCTAGCGCTCAAACTCATTGTACGTGATAGGCTAAGGGGCGGGACATCTCTATAGAACACTCGCGCTCCTATTGGCTAGCGCTCAAACTCATTGTACGTGATAGGCTAAGGGGCGGGACATCACTATAGAACACTCGCGCTCCTATTGGCTAGCGCTCAAACTCATTGTACGTGATAGGCTAAGGGGCGGGACATCACTATAGAACACTCGCGCTCCTATTGGCTAGCGCTCAAACTCATTGTACGTGATAGGCTAAGGGGCGGGACATCTCTAAGCTGGTTGACCAATCACAACAGGGCCGGCCAGCTAACCAATCAGAGCAGACTGGGCTCTGGTTTCAGACGGAGGGTGAAAAGAGGTGCTGCAGCACATTAAAGCAGATTTGTGTGATTGCAGAAAGTTGTTTTTTTAACCCCATTTTCTTTTTTGCAAATGTGTTGATATTAGTATTGAGTTCAGAGACAACAAACAGGATGAAGTTTACACAGAGCTTCTGCTCAAAGTACAAGTAAACAATTTGAATATTCAGTCGATAAAAAACAGGCTACAGAGAGCAATACTTCATCCTGTCAACAAATAAACTAAATTAAGTCAATTTTTTCCTTTTAAGCTGAAAACTCGCTCCTGAAAACAGATTTAATTAATAAATGATACACAAAGACATACCTATTTTTTTATGTTATGTGTACAATCTTTATAGGACGTTAAAATATCTCTCGCCTGTGATTGGTTGCTTCTCGTCACATGACATGCTGCCGGAACTACTTTCATTCAAGAGAACTTTCTTCCGTCAACAGTTTCTTGTTTCCTCTTTAAAAAATAATTCCTAGAAGTGTTTTTATTTTCAAACTCCTGGCACAAACGTTGTAGTGTTTTCCAACTATTTCTTTAAATATTTTTGATTCATACGGTCGTTAGTGATCCATAAAGAGAGCAGCACTTTTCACAACAAGGCTTCCCTTCTCTCAGCTGAGTGGATCTAATCACACATGTCCTCTTCACTACAACTCTGCTCTTATTCTGGATTGAACTTTCCCTCACACACACATTGCATCAACCTGTCTGGACTTCCTGTTTCATTTATTGCTCAAATGTTATATTCATACACAACAAAGCAGTGTCTTTGGGGCCACATGTTGAGTGTGAGGGTGTTTCTCAATCGCTGCTTCAGAGCCACTATTTCAAGCATACTACGTCATCGAGTGCCGCCGAAGTACTGTTCCAATCTCCAGCATACTTGGAAATCTACCGAGCCCGGCGTACTCCGTTTGGAGAAATATCGAGTGCACATGAGTAGACTCCACGGTCTTAAAATCCCCACAATGCTTTGCGCACGGACCAATTTCCCCAAATCTGTGGCGGATGATGTAAGGAGGCGGGGCCTCTCATATGACGCACACCTGCACACTTGCTAGCGTGTTCCACTCTTTGTTTTCCGAATGCAGGAAGTATTCTTGACTCGCTTCTGAAGCAAGATGCTCGGTAGACATGTGCTACCAAGCAAGCGTACCCGCCATTGAGAAACACCCCGAGTCTCAGAGAAGAAAAGGAAAGAAACTAGGGCTGTGCGATTATGGCAAAAATCATAATCACGATTATTTTGGTCAATAATTGATATCACGATTATTAAATACGATTATTCATTGACTTTAAAACATCAATTTATTGAACTTTAAAAAAAACTAATACTAATTTGAACAGTATCTTATAACTGTTGATTACCCTGAACGTATAATTCAGGGGTGTCAACTCAATTTCATCGTGGGCCACATTAGAATTATGGTTGCACTCAAAGGGCCGGTGGTAACTTTAAGACTATATAAATATACTAGATAAATACATAATAAATATAAAATAATGTATTTATTTTACAATATTTCCTCTGCATTGGATTATTATCGGATAGGGTAATAACTTCATAATTAACTACGTCTGAAAGCAGAAGTCTAGGGGAAATAATTGCAAGTCTCTTCATGTCACACGATGAGATGCATTGTGGGACATGTAGTTTATGGGCAACGTTCCTGTAAAGCGCACGTAACATTATAATAAACTTATTATTATATTCTTTGCAAGCTCTTGTGGGGCCACATAAAATGAAGTGGCGGGCCGGATTTGGCCCCCGGGCCTTTAGTTTGACACCCCTGGTATAATTCAACTGAAAAACCAATAAATTATACATTTAAATAAATAATATATCAAAATAATAAATACCAATAAACAAGATCAACAAATATTTTGGAGCGCACTTCAACAAGCTACTAAACATATATAAATATGATAAATACAAATAAATAAATAAAATATGTTGCAGTGCACGGTCACAACCTAGCAAAGCAAAATAATCGTTTTTTTCTATGATGTTTTCGTAATTGTGGCAGGCCAAAATCGTAATTGCAATTAAAATACGATTAATTGCACAGCCCGAAAGGAAACAGAAGCTTAAATCAGACAAAAGTCATTAACCTGTTAAGCCCGAGCCTGTTTTTCAGGTTTCAGGCTCGAAAATGACATGCCCAAAACAAATGACTACAACTTCACTTCTAAAAGGGTTATATGAATAATTTCTTTTATCAAAGCAAGGTTACATCTGTGAGTTGGATGTAGAAGTGTCAAAATCAATATATTTTTCTGTGTCAGAGTAAATACAGATGGAACATAGTAAAAAAAGGTAAATTCTTACCTCCGCCAAAAGAAAAAACATTACTTATAGTGAAAACCACCCTTGAATGATGGGTTAGTAGACTAAAAGCTTTAGGAATCCAAACTATAACATATAATAAGTACCCTGTATCAAGATTGAGGCAAAACAAGTTAAATTTGACCTTTTAGAGAGGTTTAGCAAAAAAAAGTTCCAGGCGGAATAAGCTTTCGGCACATTTGGGTACATCTGGTTCCATCAGTGCCATTTGACCTTTTTCAGGTACCAGACTATAAAAATGATGTATTACATTGAATTATCACCATAGGTATTCATTCCATCAAAGAAAACCAATTAAAATTAAAAAAAAATTAAAATTTTTAAATTTTTAAAAAAAGGACCCGCCGACGGGGGCTTTGGGGCTTAACAGGTTAACATCATTTTCACAGAGTTTTGACCACGTCTTTGTCGATGTTTGTCCTCCTGCAGCCATACATCGTGGAGATCTGCGACAGCTTGAGAGGAATCATCTTCCAGAAGTTCATCGAGAGGTGAGACTGGACACGTGCATGGAATCACCATTTGTTCGTCTCGTACAAATTAATCCACATTTGGATTTTTTTTAAAAAAATTTTTTTAATTTAAATTTAATTTAAATTTTTTAATTTTTTAATTTTTAATTTTTTTTTATTGCTTTTTATTAATTCTACCGTGTTGTGTCATGTCTATTTATACTGTTCCTGCTCACTGCCTGTAGCACTTCGGGATTTGAATTCGAATATGAAGTGCTTTATAAATCGAACCCATTATTATTATTATTATTATTATTTGAACCTTCTGTTTTTTGTATTTCTTCTCAGTGACAAATTTACTCGTTTCTGCCAATGGAAGAACGTGGAGCTCAACATCCACGTGAGTACAAGTTTTAAAATCACATTTTAGCGCTGTATGATTAATACAAATCAAATCAGATCACACTCCTTGAGAGGGGAGGAATACGATCTTCTGTTTATCTGAAGTAAAAAGCACAGACGCTAGGAGGAAAAGCATTCAAAATATATATATAAGATGTCTATGAGTTGTTAGTAGTACCACCAAAACATACATTTAGTTAATTAATTAACCATTTGACGCCCAAATATGTTAAATTATTTCATATTTTGGAGACATTTTGTCCAGAAAGTGTCATCAGAAAATAGCCTATTCTTCTTCAGGTGATATATATGACGGGTTTGTCTAATATTAGCATGTTAGCTTAGCATGATCACTTCATTCCCACTGTCAAATATTACGTAAACACACATATTTCGATATACGCAGATATAAATGAAGTTGGATTGGACTTCTTCACGCACGCTTTACATTAAAACCGTACTTACATTTTTCCATATATAATTAAATAGAGACGGTCCTCAAATTAACCTTTTTCTCGTGATTGACTTTGATATTTTCCCACTAATTGGTGCTTTGATTAATGTGTATTCTGTGTTGCGATGGGGCTGATATGTCTTCTCTCTTCACTATCAAACTAATATATGTTGTGTAAATAAGACTTAAGTGTAAAAATAAAGTTACAACGATTCCAAGGGACTTATACGACGGGTTCTGTGGTTTATTATCCACGTGTAAAAGCTTTTTTTAGCTCAAACCCATTACGAACCTGTGCTCTGAAATGTGGTCCTCTTTTGAAACCCCTCTCGTGTTTCCTCTCCTCAGCTGACCATGAACGACTTCAGCGTTCATCGGATCATCGGCAGAGGAGGATTCGGAGAAGTGTACGGCTGCAGGAAGGCCGACACCGGGAAGATGTGAGGAGAAACACAATCAGGATACCTTTATTCGTCCCTCAGAGGAGACATTTACATTACACAATTTACAAAAAACACCTCCTGTAACAGTTCTGAGGATTTAGCAGCCAGGTATATATAGCACAGTTATTAACGGCATTTATTACATGGCTTAGTTGAATACTCGATTCTGATTGGTCAATTCAGAACACGTGACACGTTGTTAATCCAGAACAGATAGACCGCTGTCAAGGACTTATTGACCGTTGTTAAGGACGCTCACATCTGCACAAAGAAGTCCGGTCGATTGAACTGCATACAGTTTGAACTGACGAGACAAGAGGGGCAAGAAAACAGCGGAGAAGTAACGGGGCAGAAACCCTCCTTTTTACGCAGCGGTCCAGACATAGACATCAAACGGCGACACATATTCAGTTGCCAGTTCCTTTGGCATTAGGGCAGGGATATCTAGATACTTCCCAAGGTTTGACATCATGAGTTGTGCTACTTTTAAAGCAAGCAACGATGTTTTCAAATCTAATCAAAAACGGTAACAACGGACTATTTTCCTTAGCGGATGCATGTCAATTTAAATCAATACATACAACTATTTTTTAAATCAATAAAAGCATTTTCAATTCATAGTGGGAGTCATATCGTTACTTTGTTGAGAGTGTGGCCGTGTAATAAGAGCGGGTTATGTGGCAGCGACGCGGTCATTATGGGAAAGACACCGACAGGCTGATCAGGAGCCCGACTGCGATAATGACCGCGTCGCTGCACATTACCCCTTACTATATCAGGGGTGGGAATCACCAGGCCCCCATGGAGCTATATCAGGGTCATACGTTTCAATCATTAAAAAAAAAAAGTTTTTATTCCTGAACTTTGAAAAATACAATGATGTATTTCAAACTAGAAATAAGTATTTGAAATAATTTTTCAGGTTGAATATTATTTTGATTCAGTTCAGGCATTTTTTGGAATAAAATATACATTTTTATATTTTACTTTTATCATATTTAAGGAGCCCCTAAAGGGACATGGAAAAAAGATGATTTTTTTTTTGGAGAAAGTGGCGGAGACAACCATTTCATTGCAGACTGTTATGTTTCGTGGGGAAATGACAGGGCATACATTAATTGAAGGGGGGGGGGGGGGGGGGGTGCCTCGCTGCGGGGGAACGTGGAGCGTAACTTCAATGATAGCGTTTAAAAATGTAAGGGGCGGTGCCGGCCGTCAGCGAACCGAGCCGGTCGTCAACGGCCCTTGACGACCGGCCGTTCTGTGATTCTCCAGATTCTACAGATGGCCAGTCCGCCACACACACACACACACCACACACACACACACACATACATACATACATACATACATACATACATACATACATACAGACACACAGACACACAGACACACACACACACCTCTACACACATCGAACTGCCCGATTACTCCCCCTTGTATTAGTTTTATGAAGGAGATGTCCGGTCACCAGGGTGCATGTTTGATGTGAGTCTGTTTGTGCTCTGCTCAGCCCCGCTGTGTGTGTGTGTGTGTGTGTGTGTGTGTGTGTGTGTGTGTGTGTGTGTGTGTGTGTGTGTGTGTGTGTGTGTGTGTGTGTGTGTGTGTGTGTGGTGTGTGTGTGTGTGTGTGTTTGTGTGTGTGTGTGTGTGTGTGTGTGTGTGTGTGTGTGTGTGTGTGGTGTGTGTGTGGTGTGTGTGTGTGTGTGTGTGTGTGTGTGTGTGTGTGTGTGTGTGTGTGTGTGTGTGTGTGTGTGTGTGTGTGTGTGTGTGTGTGTGTGTGTGTGTGTGTGTGTGTGGTGTGTGTGTGTGTGTGTGTGTGTGTGTGTGTGTGTGTGTGTGTGTGTGTGTGTGTGTGTGTGTGTGTGTGTGTGTGTGTTCTGAGTCTAAGGGGCGGGACATCACTATAGAATGGCCGAAATGTCCATAAATTTAAGTCTGAGTTCGAAATATATCTCAAATAATGTATACACTATCATTTCCCCACGTAAACATAACAGTCTGCAATGAAATGGTTGTCTCCTCCTGTGTGCTCCACTTCCTCCATGGCGCACCGGTAACTTTCTAAAAAAAACAAAAACAGTTTATATCATAAAATATCGATACCATGCTGTATTGATTATTTCCCCCACCCCTAATATATATATATTGCACATGAAAAAGCATCACTTAAAAACACCACAGTTATTCAAAACGTGTGCTAACTGAGTGTGTGTTTGAATGTCAGGTATGCCATGAAGTGTTTGGACAAGAAGAGGATCAAGATGAAGCAGGGGGAGACTCTGGCGCTGAACGAGAGGATCATGCTGTCATTAGTCAGCACGGGGGTGAGTTACAACATGACTCAGATCACATGACTCAGATCACATGACTCAGATCACATGACTCAGATCATCACCGTCTACTGAACACAAACTGAAAAACAGTGCATCGCATCGTCCAGTCATTAATAAACACCGAAGTGTGTGTCAGGTGATATATGATGAGTTTATCTAATATTAGCATGTTAGCTTAGCATGAGCACTTAATTCTCACGGTCTAATATTACTGAAACGCACATTTTTCGATGTACGCAGATATTAATAAATCATTCCTATGGTAGGAGAAGATCAACTGTGTTTTATATAGTTTACCCATACTTAAATAATTAGGTTTTTTGGACGTTATGTTCCACTTATGTGATAATAACGTTGTGTTTTTTTTTTTATTATAGTAACATTTTGTGCCCTGTTGTTCTCTCGTTGAATATTAAACCACGTTTCCAAATAGTTTGACCTGTGACCTCTATAAATACCAGAAGAGGTATGCAGTTAAGATGTCTATGAGTTGTTAGTAGTACCACCAAAACATACATTTAGCTAATTAATTAACCATTTGACGCCGAAATATCTTAAATTATTTCATATTTTGGAGACATTTTGTCCAGAAAGTGTCATCAGAAATAGCCTATTCTTCTTCAGGTGATATATATGACGGGTTTGTCTAATATTAGCATGTTAGCTTAGCATGATCACTTCATTCCCACTGTCAAATATGACGTAAACACACATTTTTCGATATACGCAGATATAAATGAAGTTGGATTGGACTTCTTCACGCACGCTTTACATTAAAACCTGACGTACACTTTTATGACCTTTTTTAAGACTTTTATTAAATATTTATGACCCCCTTCCCCTTCTGTGTGCAGGACTGCCCGTTCATCGTGTGCATGACGTACGCCTTCCACACCCCCGACAAGCTGTGCTTCATCCTGGACCTGATGAACGGTATGTTTATTAACCCTTCCTAACTCCTTCTGTCAGACATTAGGAGCTCCTCTTAAAGCAGGGGTGTCAAACTGTGGCCTGCTAGAGCTCTGAAAGAAGCACGTTGCCCATAAACTACATGTCCCACAATGCATCTCATTTTGTGACACTGAAGACACTTGCAATTATGTAATATGATACATTATTATATATATATTGTATATTTATATAGTCTTAAAGTTACAACCGGCCCTTTGAATGCAACCATAATGATGATGTGGCCCGCGATGAAATTGAGTTGGACCCCCCTGTCTTAAAGGGACATTTTTAGAGGCTATATGAGGTACTTTTCTATAGTCAGTGTATTTTTTTACCAGCAGGAACTACCAGAGGTATATTTCTGTAGGATGGCAACACCTAAACTTATTTTACATTACATTACATGTCACTTGTTAGACGCTTTTATCCAAAGTGACTTACACACACTGTGAGCATTACTCTCAGGAGCGATTTGGGGTGACGTGTTTTCCCAGGGACACAACGACACAGGGTTAGAACTTGCTCTCCCCTTATCCGAAGATCAGCGCACTCTCCCACTGAGCCATAGCCTCCACAATGTAGTCACCTAACTACACTAACAAGTTCACACATTAAAATCCCAAAGACAATACATAGTACAAGATTAAAACAGTGCGTTTAAGCCTATTAAAAATTAATTATGTTTTAAGTAGTTGCCCCAAATTAACATATCACATTAAAGGGGACCTATCATGCAAAATGCACTTTTTGATGTCTTTTCTACATCAACATGTGTCCCCGGTGTGTCGGGGAACTCACGCAGCGTCAGAAAATAAAACCCTCTCTCTTTTCCTCCGTACCCAAATCTCTAAAACGGGGAACAACGGAGCTGATACAGATTTGCGTCCGATATGACGTAATATCTGAAATGTGGACCCACGGCCCTATCAGAAACGTTGCTATCAGAAACAATGCCCGACTGTTTTGGACGTAATATGGTCGGTGTTTACATTAGCATCGCTAACACTCAGAGCTAACCTGTACTGGAGAGCATGTGTGTGAAGAAGCAGGAAATAAAAAGGAACTCACCTTGTGGTATAACCGGCAAGAGAGAAGCCTTTGAGCTCCATACTGTTTCAGAAACAATCCTTGATAATCCATGATATGGCGTTTCATCACGGCAGTATTTAGTTTAGACGGTAGCTGCCGGGTCCCGCATGAGCTCAGACCCCTCCTTTTTATTTTTTTAAAGCTTTATACCCCAAATCAGCACTTTTGAAACAGGAAGTGAAATAGAGGGATATGAGGCATGGCTAGAATGGGTGATCTGTTTGGTATTTTGAGCAAAACACTTCATAGACATGTTTTTTATATATTTGTATATATCTGAGACCTATGCTATTGCCTAAAAATAGCATGATAGGTGACCTTTAAGTGCAGTTTAAAGGGGACCTATCATGCAAAATGCACTTGTGTACGTCTTTTCTACATGAATATGTGTCCCCGGTGTTCAGGGAACTCACCAAGTGTCAGAAAACACAACCCTCTCTATTTTCCTCCATACCCAAATCTCTAAAAAAGGGGCTGCAACGGATCTGATAAAACTGATCCAGATTTGAACACTGTCCTGACGTCAGGACGGTGGCGCTACGGCTATTGGGCCAACTCCACCAATCAGGAGGAGACAGCCAAGCTGCATCTTCTATACTTAATACACTGACTGTGGAAAGCACTTCAAAAACCATCTTGGCAGCTTCCCTTAAGAGTCTCCCTGCCGCTTACTGAGCTTCATCAGAGCACTCAGCCTCACAATCAAAGCGCTGAGTCACTTTTTAAAGTCCACACAGTCATCCTGATCAGAGGTACAGTACGTCAGATGTTATAAATACAGAGAGGGAAGAGCCTCCCATTGATCCCCCAGAGAGGGTCGCCACAGCCTGATTGATTGAGATAGTATGAAGTCATACTGACACATCATAGACTATGCGTTAATGCACCACAATATCTGTTTTATTTTTTGTATTACTGCAGCATTTTATTCCATATTTTATTATATTCTATTTCTATGTAAATACTGCTAAATATTTTACTATATATTTTTTAATATTTAAATTTGTTTTAATGTTATTATAGTTTTGGATGTATTGCAGGAACATCGCAATACAGTTATTTTGGTGAATTAACGGTTTCTCTCTCTCTGTGTGTGTGTGTGTGTGTGTGTGTGTGTGGTGTGTGTGTGTGTGTGTGGGTGTGTGTGTGTGTGTGTGTGTGTGTGTGTGTGTGTGTGTGTGTGTGTGTGTGTGTGTGTGTGTGTGTGTGTGTGTGTGTGTGTGTGTGTGTGTGTGTGTGTGTGTGTCTCTCTCTGTCTCTGTGTGTGTGTGTGTGTCTCTGTCTCTGTCTCTGTCTCTGTGTGTGCGCGTGTGTCTCTCTCTCTGTCTCTGTGTGTGTGTGTGTGTGTCTCTCTCTCTCTCTCTCTCTCTCTGTCTCTGTCTCTGTCTCTGTCTCTGTCTCTGTGTGTGTGTGTCTCTGTCTCTGTGTGTGCGCGTGTGTGTGTGTCTCTCTCTCTGTCTCTGTGTGTGTGTGTGTCTCTCTCTCTGTCTCTGTGTGTGCGTGTGTGTGTCTCTCTGTCTCTGTCTCTGTGTGTGTGCGTGTGTGTGTCTCTCTCTCTCTGTCTCTGTGTGTGTGCGTGTGTGTGTCTCTCTCTCTCTGTCTCTGTGTGTGTGCGTGTGTGTGTCTCTCTCTCTCTGTGTTGTGTGTGTGTGTGTCTCTCTGTCTCTGTGTGTGTGTGTGTGTGTCTCTGTCTCTGTGTGTGTGTCTGTCTCTCTGTCTCTGTGTGTGTGTCTGTCTCTCTGTGTGTGTCTCTCTGTGTGTGTGTCTGTCTCTCTGTGTGTGTCTGTCTCTGTGTGTGTGTGTGTGTGTGTGTCTCAGGCGGTGATCTGCACTACCACCTGTCTCAGCACGGTGTTTTCAGTGAGAAGGAGATGCGTTTCTACGCCGCTGAGATCATCCTGGGTCTGGAGCACATGCACAACCGCTTCGTCGTCTACCGAGACCTCAAGGTACACTTTACCCATCATATTTCTTGTTTCATATTTCATATCCTATAATTCATTCACAGCACTCTATTTCCATGTAAATTACTGCTTTATTTTATTGCTATTTAACTATATTTTATTTCTTGAACCTTGAACCTTGAGGGTGTCCTTAAAGATTTCTTGTTTTATATTTGATGTCTGCACCGTGACATCAAGTCAAATTCCTCGTACCTGGTAATAAACCTGTTTCTGATTTAAGTTCTGTGCAACATGTAAAGAAGTCTACAAAGATGCCGTATAGTCTGTGTTGGACCCTGAAGGCAGCATCTCCCTGGTCCAATGGGATGTCTCCATGTGATCAGTAAACAAACGGGTTCAAATCAGCCGTGTTTTTAACCCGTTTCCTTGAGAAATGCAACAGAAATGCAACCAAATGTTGTTTTTTTTGGGGTTTTAATCATCAAAACCATCTTTAAGAGATCACATATTTACACAGCATGCTGCCATCATGAAAAAGTGGAGTTTTTAGATAATTTCTCAGAAGATTTACATGAATTAAAACCCTGAACATTACAGTTTTTTGTGGTAAACTTCAGACAGACATTTGGCTCAAATCAGCCATGTTTTCAACCCGTCTCCTTAACATTTTTTAACATTTCAACCAAATTTGGTCATCTAAACAAGCTTTTAAGAGATCACATATTTCACAGCATACAGCCGTCATGAAAAAGTAGATATTTTAGGATAGTTTCTCAGCGCATTGACCCAGATTCAACCCCTGATCACCACCGTGTTTCAGATTCACCTCCGCCATGTTTTCCCCCCCTCTCCTGTGTTCCCTCTGATTCCCTTGTTTGGAGCGGTTGCCATAATAACATCTATATTTTAGCTGGAAGTCAGGGAACAGTTTCAAGGCTTCAGTAAACAAGCAGAAGGAACAATGCACATTGAGTGTTTGGGGAGAAAGAGAACGAGTGAAACAGAGAGGATAACCAGGACAGGACCATCTTTCTTTTATTGGCTGAATTCTCTCCGGAAATTGGAAGTTAAGTCGTGAACAGTGTTTCCTACGCTTATGATCTTATCTCACCCTCACCCTCTCTCTCACCCTAACTCCACCCTCTCTCCCCTCTCTCCCCTCTCTCTCTCCCCTCTCTCCCCTCTCTCTCCCCCTCTCTCTCTCCTCTCTCTCCCCTTCAGCCAGCTAATATCCTGCTGGATGAACACGGCCATGTTCGTATCTCCGACCTCGGCCTGGCCTGCGACTTCTCCAAGAAGAAACCCCACGCCAGTGTGTGAGTACTGAGAATGTGTGTGTGTACCTGAGTGTGTGTACCTGAGTGTGTGTACTTGAGTGTGTGTACTTGAGTGTGTGTACCCGAGTGTGTGTACCCGAGTGTGTGTACCCGAGTGTGTGTACCCGAGTGTGTGTACCCGAGTGTGTGTACCCGAGTGTGTGTACCCGAGTGTGTGTACCCGAGTGTGTGTACCCGAGTGGTGTACCCGAGTGTGTGTACCCGAGTGTGTGTACCCGAGTGTGTGTACCCGAGTGTGTGTACCCGAGCGTGTGTACCCGAGCGTGTGTGTGTGTACCCGAGTGTGTGTACCCGAGTGTGTGTACCCGAGTGTGTGTACCCGAGTGTGTGTACCCGAGTGTGTGTACCCGAGTGTGTGTACCCGAGTGTGTGTACCCGAGTGTGTGTACCCGAGTGTGTGTACCCGAGTGTGTGTACCCGAGTGTGTGTACCCGAGCGTGTGTACCCGAGCGTGTGTACCCGAGCGTGTGTGTACCGAGCGTGTGTACCCGAGCGTGTGTACCCGAGCGTGTGTACCCGAGTGTGTGTACCCGAGTGTGTGTACCCGAGTGTGTGTGTGTGTACCCGATGTGTGTGTACCCGAGTGAGTGGTGTGTGTGTACCCGAGTGTGTGTGTGTGTGTACCGAGTGTGTGTACCCGAGTGTTGTACGAGCGTGTGTTGAGGAAGAAGTATTTAACTCTGCAGGTGCAAGGCGAGGGGTTGTACATCACCTGCAGTGTTATGGTTCAGGATATTTAACATTTAAATCTGATGTTTCTCAGCTTTCTTTAATATGAATGAGGATTGCACAATCCATCGAAGTCTTAATATGCAATATGGACCGGTGCAATATCCACATTGCAAATAGAAAAAGGCAAATAATGTGAAAATATCTGACTGAAGTATTGTCGACTGCAGAGAAGTCCTGCTTCTCTACAGACATTACTACTAAAATCCTTGTTTTTTACTTATATCCTTAATAGATGTTTAAAACATATATAAAATAGATTTGATCTGATGTGTTATGAGGCCTTTTCATGCAAAACAAATACAAAGTTGAAGGAAACGTTATTGATTAACAAGAAAAAGTATTCTTAAGTCATGGTATTTTAAGCAATAGCTCACAGGCCGTGGTGTATGGTCATTATATCACAGCTAAGGGGCAATCCACTCCTCCATAGCAAGACCCCCCCGGAGGTCGAAGTTAACCTTACATGTTTCCATCATGAGCTTAGTTAGTTAGTTAGTTTCGTAACGGACGTTATGTAACAGTTGTAACTGTTTCTCAGACGCGGAGGGATACTGCTTGTTGTGAAAAGTAACTACAATTCTCCCCGTGATATACGCTCATTATATCAGGCTAAGAACCATCAGATTGCTTGATTTGACTTGTCCGTTTTATATTGTTGATATGATACGTATAAATAGTATAAGAGAGACACATGTATAACCCTTTCATTTTATTTTTTCCTGTAAATAGAAAATATCGATGTAATTGTTTTTCACCGCCTTTGTTCCAATAAATAATATGCATTTTAATAACGAGGCTGCAGGACATGTGTTTCCTGCAGCCTCGTTAATAACCTCAGCTCCTGTAATTTACAGAGCTAAAGACCGCGGGGAACAACAACTGATACGAGAGACGAGGGGAATATCTCATAACACCTCCGCTCATATTAACCCTGTCTCATACATCTGTGATGTAATACACTGCTGAGCTGTAAACTGTGTGTGTGTGTGTGTTTCAGAGGGACTCATGGCTACATGGCTCCAGAGGTCCTGCAGAAAGGCACGGCGTACGACAGCAGCGCAGACTGGTTCTCTTTAGGATGCATGCTCTTCAAACTGCTGCGAGGGTAACCAACGCTTCTACTTCTGTGTGTGTGGTGTGTGTGTGTGTGTGTGTGTGTGTGTGTGTGTGTGTGTGTGTGTGGGTGTGTGTGTGTGTGGGGTGTGTGGGTGTGTGGGTGTGTGGGTGTGTGGGTTGTGGGTGTGTGGGTGTGTGTTTGATCTGGAGTGTGTAAATGCCAGAGGTCGGGCCCAGTAGGTCACACTTTGGGTGGAAAGAGAGACGTGCGTGTGACGTGTCTCTCCATTGATGTTTGAAACACTTTAAAGGGGTGTGTATGGTTAAAGGTTGCCGTGAACAACGAGAAGTAGTTCCAACACAAACTGATTGAGGAAGTTAATGTTTTATAAAAAAGCTAATTTAAGACATGCAACATTGCAAATATAAGGGATAGATTTACACAATATACATTTTAGATTCTCTGGAGGACAGGTGTTTATGTAAATGTGTGTGTATACTAATACAAAGTTTATATTATATGTAGACAAGTAATAGAAACAAGTAAAGGACTTGGTTGCACTATTTCTTGAACGTGTATCCATCCGCCATAACTGCACCATGTTCAACAGGAAGTATTTGTATAAAGCTAAGACATACAACAGTGCAAATATAACATAATATACAATTGTCAGATTCTCTGGATGACAGTGTTTATGTAAATGTACGCATACTAATACAAAGTTATATTATATATAAACCATAGCACGCACCATGTTCACAAGAGTAGTTCCCCACACAACTGGATTAATGGAGTTTAATAATAATAAATGATATTTATATAGCGCCTTTCAAGGGACCAAGGTCGCTAGTGTACATGGTGACAAACAGACAATCAAGGGCAGACACAAAAGAAAGGAAGCCGGGGGACCAAGAAAGGGCTAGGGCCCGAAGGCCAGGTGTGTTTGTAGTGAGGATTTGAAGATGGGATGGAGGGGTCCGATGAGTACTGGGGGGCGAGGGTATGGAGGGACTTGTACGTGTGAAGGAGTGTTTTGTACTAAATCCGGGACTTGACCGGCAGCCAGTGGAGGTGGATGAGGGTGGGGGTGATGAGGGTGGGGTGATGAGGGTGGGGGTGATGTGTTGCCATGGCTTGGTGCGGGTGAAAGCCTGGCGGTTACGGTGATTTAGTGCTTTCTGAACCCGTCTCTCATGGTCTCTCTTCTCTCATGATCTCTCGTCTCTCATGGTCTCTCTTCTCTCATGGTCTCTCTTCTCTCATGATCTCTCGTCTCTCATGGTCTCTCTTCTCTCATTGTCTCTCTTCTCTCATGGTCTCTCTTCTCTCATTGTCTCTCTTCCTCTCATGGTCTCTCTTCTCTCATGGTCTCTCGTCTCTCATCTCTTCTCTCATGGTCTCTCTTCTCTCATGGTCTCTCGTCTCTCTTCTCTCATGGTTCCTCTCTTCTCTCATGGTCTCTCTTCTCTCATGGTCTCTCGTCTCTCATGGTCTCTCTTCTCTCATGGTCTCTCTTCTCTCATGTCTCTCTCTCTCATGGTCTCTCTTCCTCTCATGGTCTCTCTTCTCTCATGGTCTCTCTTCCTCTCATGGTCTCCTTCTCTCATGGTCTCTCTTCTCTCATGGTCTCTCTTCTCTCATGGTCTCTCTTCTCTCATGGTCTCTCTTCTCTCATGGTCTCTCTTCCTCTCATGGTCTCTTCTCCTCATGGTCTCTCTTCTCTCATGGTCTCTCGTCTCTCATGGTCTCTCGTCTCTCATGGTCTCTCTTCCTCTCATGGTCTCTCTTCTCTCATGGTCTCTCTTCTTCCTCTCATGGTCTCTCTTCTCTCATGGTCTCTCGTCTCTCATGGTCTCTCTTCTTCCTCTCATGGTCTCTCTTCTCTCATGGTCTCTCTTCCTCTCATGGTCTCTCTTCCTCTCATGTCTCTCTTCTCTCATGGTCTCTCTTCTCTCATGGTCTCTCTTCTCTCATGGTCTCTCTTCCTCTCATGGTCTCTCTTCTCCTCATGGTCTCTCTTTCTCTCATGGTCTCTCTTCTCTCATGGTCTCTCTTCTCTCATGGTCTCTCTTCCTCTCATGGTCTCTTCTCCTCATGGTCTCTCTTCTCTCATGGTCTCTCGTCTCTCATGGTCTCTCTTCTCTCATGGTCTCTCTTCCTCTCATGGTCTCTCTTCTCTCATGGTCTCTCTTCTTCCTCTCATGGTCTCTCTTCTCTCATGGTCTCTCGTCTCTCATGGTCTCTCTTCTTCCTCTCATGGTCTCTCTTCTCTCATGGTCTCTCTTCCTCTCATGGTCTCTCTTCCTCTCATGGTCTCTCTTCTCTCATGGTCTCTCTTCCTCTCATGGTCTCTCGTCTCTCATGGTCTCTCTTTCTCTCATGGTCTCTCTTCTCTCATGGTCTCTCTTCTCTCATGGTCTCTCTTTCTCTCATGGTCTCTCTTCTCTCATGGTCTCTCTTCTCTCATGGTCTCTCGTCTCTCATGGTCTCTCTTCTTCCTCTCATGGTCTCTCTTCTCTCATGGTCTCTCTTCCTCTCATGGTCTCTCTCTCCTCATGGTCTCTCTTCTCTCATGGTCTCTCTTCTCTCATGGTCTCTCGTCTCTCATGGTCTCTCTTCTCTCATTGTCTCTCTTCTCTCATGTCTCTCTTCTCTCATTGTCTCTCTTCCTCTCATGGTCTCTCTTCTCTCATGGTCTCTCGTCTCTCATCTCTTCTCTCATGGTCTCTCTTCTCTCATGGTCTCTCTCTCTCTTCTCTCATGGTCTCTCTTCTCTCATGGTCTCTCTTCTCTCATGGTCTCTCGTCTCTCATGGTCTCTCTTCTCTCATGGTCCTCTTCTCTCATGGTCTCTCTTCTCTCATGGTCTCTCTTCCTCTCATGGTCTCTCTTCTCTCATGGTCTCTCTTCCTCTCATGGTCTCTCTCTCTCATGGTCTCTCTTCCTCTCATGGTCTCTCTTCTCCTCATGGTCTCTCTTCTCTCATGGTCTCTCTTCTCTCATGTCTCTCTTCTCTCATGGTCTCTCTTCCTCTCATGGTCTCTTCTCCTCATGGTCTCTCTTCTCTCATGGTCTCTCGTCTCTCATGGTCTCTCGTCTCTCATGGTCTCTCTTCCTCTCATGGTCTCTCTTCTCTCATGTCTCTCTTCTTCCTCTCATGGTCTCTCTTCTCTCATGGTCTCTCGTCTCTCATGGTCTCTCTTCTTCCTCTCATGGTCTCTCTTCTCTCATGGTCTCTCTTCCTCTCATGGTCTCTCTTCCTCTCATGGTCTCTCTTCTCTCATGTCTCTCTTCTCTCATGGTCTCTCTTCTCTCATGGTCTCTCTTCCTCTCATGGTCTCTCTTCTCCTCATGGTCTCTCTTCTCTCATGGTCTCTCTTCTCTCATGGTCTCTCTTCTCTCATGGTCTCTCTTCCTCTCATGGTCTCTTCTCCTCATGGTCTCTCTTCTCTCATGGTCTCTCGTCTCTCATGGTCTCTCTTCTCTCATGGTCTCTCTTCCTCTCATGGTCTCTCTTCTCTCATGGTCTCTCTTCTTCCTCTCATGGTCTCTCTTCTCTCATGGTCCTCTCGTCTCTCATGGTCTCTCTTCTTCCTCTCATGGTCTC
>JAAOOA010001264.1:120000-142624 GCA_012861695.1 Trematomus loennbergii | reverse complement strand
TCCCTGGCTTGTAAACTGCAGTTATGCGCCCTGGAGGTGTTGCACTATTAACAAAATGTATGCCCAGGATTCTGGCACCTTCCCTGGCTTGTAAACTGCAGTTATGCGCCCTGGAGGTGTTCACTATTAACAAAATGTATGCCCAGGATTCTGGCACCTTCCCTGGCTTGTAAACTGCAGTTATGCGCCCTGGAGGTGTTGCACTATTAACAAAATGTATGCCCAGGATTCTGGCACCTTCCCTGGCTTGTAAACTGCAGTTATGCGCCCTGGAGGTGTTGCACTATTAACAAAATGTATGCCCAGGATTCTGGCACCTTCCCTGGCTTGTAAACTGCAGTTATGCGCCCTGGAGGTGTTGCACTATTAACAAAATGTATGCCCATATGTTTAGCGGGATTCAGGGGACCAAAGGCGTCTAATTCTTACGGTGCACCAGGGCAAACAGGTTGAGTCCACGGCCCCTGCCCCATCATCAGGAGTGTCAACCAGCCCCGGTCCCGACTTCATTGGCCTCTTTCCCTCCCGCTTCCGCTTCCGCTGCTGCTGCCGCTCCAATGACCCATCAGGTGAAGATGATGGAGATGATGGAGATGATGGAGCAGTGCTGTTATAGCAGCCCTCTTCGGAGGTCTCCCCATCTGACAGCGGTAGACATCCTTCTGATGATGATGCAGCTGCTGCCGCATCTGATGACGCCCTGAACATGGAGCGGATTCTCAATGCCTCCTTTATTCCCGGCGCATTCGCGTAGAACCGGTCCGCCGTGGTTACGTCGTGACACATAAACCTGGCGAGAATCGACCGGCTTTCTGGATCTTGGTGATGCTTGATATTGTCAGCCAGGGCAGTGCGCAGGATTGTGAAGGTGACGGCTGTTTCTAGCCCAGCATCAGCCCATGCCCTCTTCAAGTGAGCGTTCAGGTTCTTGGAGGCCCGATTCCCCCTTGTGAAAAGGAAGAATTCATTCTGAGGACCCAGCAATACCTTTTTAATCCCCATCCACCGCATGACCCAGCTAAACTCCTCTACTGTAAGCGCCAGCTGTGCTTCGCCATATGTCTTGGCCGTCTTGTGATCCTGCACATGGATGATGTAGCCCTCAGCAGTTCCCCTTATGGCTGCCTCTAAGACCTCACTGTTTTTCATGTTTGCGTACACGCCCGTACGGTGGCCATACAGGAGGCTCCAATGGAGGGTGAGATAGCCATAGAGAAGCTTCTGGGTGGTTGAGGTCGGCGTGCCGGCCATCAGGTCGAGGAGCTCCGGGATGCGCTTCTCAGCGGCCGCCATGGCGGCGAGAAGCTCCGCCTGGCTCGGCAGACGATCCAGTTTGTTCCTCTTCACCTTAAACTGATGTAGAGTGACTGCCTTATTCAAGTGTTTCATGTTGGCTTTCACCTCTCTCATTATGTGGGTCATATCAGACTGGGTGAGCTTGCACCCCCGGGGCTTTGACTCAGACATGTACCCCATGAACTGGTGCACATTCTTCAGGAAGAACTCTGATGTTGTGACTGCCCGGCCCGGCTTTACAATATACTCGCTCCAGCCACGGATCATCTTCATGTTTCTTAGGAACAGCCAGTCTGACAGGCGGTTAACACCATGGGCCATGTATACTATGAAGTTCTTTATCCGGCTGATCTTCGACACAACATTGTCTTTCTGTTTTACTGTCGGAGCGACACCCAAACAATGATCCAAGTATGTCTGAAGGTACGCCTCCATGCTTCTAGGCAACGTGATTTCACGCATGGTATTCCCCCGTCCACACCCAGTGGACCAGTAATTTGAGGGAGAGGGCAAGTCATTAGCCAGCTTAGAGGCACGGGTCTTCCGGCATACAGGGGTCTCGCTACCGGAGGCTACTGCAAACATGACAGTTTCCACCGGGGTCTTCACAGGGGTCTCGCTACCGGAGGCTACTGCAAACATGACAGTTTCCACCGGGGTCTTCACAGGGGTCTCGCTACCGGAGGCTACTGCAAACATGACAGTTTCCACCGGGGTCTTCACAGGGGTCTCGCTACCGGAGGCTACTGCAAACATGACAGTTTCCACCGGGGTCTTCACAGGCGTCTCGCTACCGGAGGAAACTGGTAATATGACAGTCTTCACTGGGCTCTTCACAGGGTTCTTGACCGGTCTCTTTCCACCGGAGGCTACTGCAAGCATTACAGTCTTCACTTGGCTCTTCACAGGGTTCTTTACCGGTGTCTTCCCACCGGAGGCTACTGCAAGCATGACAGTCTTCACCGGGCTCCTCACAGGGGTCCCGCTACCGGAGGTTACTGGGGAATGCATGACAGTCTTCACCGGGGTCTTCACAGGGGTCCCGCTACCGGAGGTTACTGGGGAATGCATGACAGTCTTCACCGGGGTCTTCACAGGGGTCCCGCTACCGGAGGTTACTGGGGAATGCATGACAGTCTTCACCGGGGTCTTCACAGGGGTCCCGCTACCGGAGGTTACTGGGGACTGCATGACAGTCTTCACCGGGGTCTTCACAGGGGTATTGCTGCCTGAGGCTACTGTGTTTATGCCGGAGGTACTTGGGATTGCCAGGCCCTTAAATCGTATACATTCGTCCTCTTCCTCAAGAACAGCAGCACTCTGCTTCCTGGGTTTTAGCTCCTTTTTCAGCCTGGAGCGCAGGGTCTTCACCTCATCATTGAGGGCATCCTTCTGAGCCCTCAATGCCACATTTTCCAGCATCACCTGCCTGCAGTCCTCGTTGTCACACTCGGTATGTGGGGAGAAGGGTGGAGGGTGCCCGGGGTATTCCCCCTCATTGTCTATATCCAATGATGTAGCCATTCCAATGATGGGGTTAGTCTCACGGAGGTCATGGAGCAACTGCAGTGCCACACTATGCTTCAGCCTTGCCATGACCTGCTGTGCCTCATGTCGGGACAACTCAGGGTGGTCATGTTTTACATGACGGTCCAGTCTCTTCCCAGCGTACGAACACCCAGCGATGGGACAGGGTTTGGTCCGAACATTTATCCTTCCACTGGCTATTTTCAGGAGGATTCCCCTCTCCTCCAAGTTCCGCACTGCATGCTTGTGCTTAAGGTGTTTGTTCAATGCCAGATAGAAGAGTCTGCACACCGGGCATTCAGATGACATCCTTACTGAAACACACATAATGAATTTGATCAAAATGATGTTATAGTTCTCCGTTTATATGCGTTAGCGTGAGCGGTGGTTGCGACACTGGGTCCGATGCATCAATTCATGGTGCATGGACGAAGGGAAGTATTGGGTTACCACCGGGTCAGATGGTCCCACTTCCGCACCAACGCGGGGCTGGTGATGGCAACATTGGGTCCGATGCATCCATACATGGTGCCCCGACCATGAGAGGGTTTGGGGTACCCCGGAACCAGGCACCACCCCAGCAGGAAACGGGTTGTATGGTCAAAGGAGGAAAGAGTGATAGAACCGGGGTAAAGCAAAGAAAGTGTCCGACAATAGTGACTTGTGAGGCGGCCAGAGAGTCTGTCATATCTCGGTCCTATCCTCCAGGCAACGCTGTGGCCAAAACTGGGCTAAAAACAAAAAAAAACTAAAAAATATTTCATCCAGGGAAATTTGGGTGAAAATGAAAAAAAAGTACCCAGAAATAGTGCTTCATTAGCCAGCAGCAGTCCCCTGTCGACTCATGTGACATTCCTCCAGGGTTACATAGAACCAGGGTGTGGGGTCCGAGCCATCTCCGAGACATCTCTAGTCCATGTTGATAATGGGGGAAATGTACCCCAAAATAGTCCTTCATTAGCCAGCAGCAGTCCCCTGTCGACTCATGTGACATTCCTCCAGGGTTACATAGAACCAGGGTGTGGGGTCCGAGCCATCTCCGAGACATCTCTAGTCCGTGTTGATAATGGGGGAAATGTACCCCAAAATAGTCCTTCATTAGCCAGCAGTCCCCTGTCGACTCATGTGACATTCCTCCAGGGTTACATAGAACCAGGGTGTGGGGTCCGAGCCATCTCCGAGACATCTCTAGTCCGTGTTGATAATGGGGGAAATGTACCCCAAAATAGTCCTTCATTAGCCAGCAGCAGTCCCCTGTCGACTCATGTGACATTCCTCCAGGGTTACATAGAACCAGGGTGTGGGGTCCGAGCCATCTCCGAGACATCTCTAGTCCGTGTTGATAATGGGGGAAATGTACCCCAAAATAGTCCTTCATTAGCCAGCAGCAGTCCCCTGTCGACTCATGTGACATTCCTCCAGGGTTACATAGAACCAGGGTGTGGGGTCCGAGCCATCTCCGAGACATCTCTAGTCCGTGTTGATAATGGGGGAAATGTACCCCAAAATAGTCCTTCATTAGCCAGCAGCAGTCCCCTGTCGACTCATGTGACATTCCTCCAGGGTTACATAGAACCAGGGTGTGGGGTCCGAGCCATCTCCGAGACATCTCTAGTCCGTGTTGATAATGGGGGAAATGTACCCCAAAATAGTCCTTCATTAGCCAGCAGCAGTCCCCTGTCGACTCATGTGACATTCCTCCAGGGTTACATAGAACCAGGGTGTGGGGTCCGAGCCATCTCCGAGACATCTCTAGTCCGTGTTGATAATGGGGGAAATGTACCCCAAAATAGTCCTTCATTAGCCAGCAGCAGTCCCCTGTCGACTCATGTGACATTCCTCCAGGGTTACATAGAACCAGGGTGTGGGGTCCGAGCCATCTCCGAGACATCTCTAGTCCGTGTTGATAATGGGGGAAATGTACCCCAAAATAGTCCTTCATTAGCCAGCAGCAGTCCCCTGTCGACTCATGTGACATTCCTCCAGGGTTACATAGAACCAGGGTGTGGGGTCCGAGCCATCTCCGAGACATCTCTAGTCCGTGTTGATAATGGGGAAATGTACCCCAAAATAGTCCTTCATTAGCCAGCAGCAGTCCCTGTCGACTCATGTGACATTCCTCCAGGGTTACATAGAACAGGGTGTGGGGGTCCGAGCCATCTCCGAGACATCTCTAGTCCGTGTTGATAATGGGGGAAATGTACCCCAAAATAGTCCTTCATTAGCCAGCAGCAGTCCCCTGTCGACTCATGTGACATTCCTCCAGGGTTACATAGAACCAGGGTGTGGGGTCCGAGCCATCTCCGAGACATCTCTAGTCCGTGTTGAAATGGGGAAAGTACCCCAAAATAGTCCTTCATTAGCCAGCAGCAGTCCCTGTCGACTCATGTGACATTCCTCCAGGGTTACATAGAACCAGGGTGGGGGTCCGAGCCATCTCCGAGACATCTCTAGTCCGTGTGATAATGGGGGAAATGTACCCAAAATAGTCCTTCATTAGCCAGCAGCAGTCCCCTGTCGACTCATGTGACATTCCTCCAGGGTTACATAGAACCAGGGTGTGGGTCCGAGCATCTCCGAGACATCTCTAGTCCGTGTTGATAAGGGGAAATGTACCCCAAAATAGTCCTTCATTAGCCAGCAGCAGTCCCCTGTCGAACTCATGTGACATTCCTCCAGGGTTACATAGAACCAGGGTGTGGGTCCGAGCCATCTCCGAGACATCTCTAGTCCGTGTTGATAATGGGGGAAATGTACCCAAAATAGTCCTTCATTAGCCAGCAGCAGTCCCTGTCGACTCATGTGACATTCTCCAGGGTTACATAGAACCAGGGTGTGGGGTCCGAGCCATCTCCGAGACATCTCTACGCGTGTTGATAATGGGGAAATGTACCCCAAAATAGTCCTTCATTAGCCAGCAGCAGTCCCCTGTCGACTCATGTGACATTCCTCCAGGGTTACATAGAACCAGGGTGTGGGGTCCGAGCCATCTCCGAGACATCTCTAGTCCGTGTGATAATGGGGGAAATGTACCCCAAAATAGTCCTTCATTAGCCAGCAGCAGTCCCTGTCGACTCATGTGACATTCCTCCAGGGTTACATAGAACCAGGGTGTGGGGTCCGAGCCAATCTCCGAGACATCTCTAGTCCGTGTTGATAATGAGGTACCCCCAAAAAAGTGCATCATGACTCAGCAATCATCACACTCAACTTTGGTGAGAACCGGGGAAAGGGTCAAAATGTAAAAATTATACCCCAAAACAGTGTCTCATGACCCCGCAGGAGTCCCCGCGGACTCCCCTGACATTCCTCCATGGTCGTAATCACCCAATCAACTTGGTGAGAACGGGGAAAGGGGTCAAAATGTAAAAAATATACCCCAAAACAGTGCCTCATGACCCGCAGGAGTCCCCCGCGGACTCCCTGACATTCCTCCATGGTGGAAATCATCCAACTCAACTTTGGTGAGAACCGGGGAAAGGGGTCAAAATGGAAAAATTGTACCCCAAAATAGTGCCTCATGACCCGCAAGAGTCCCCGCGGACTCCCCTGACATTCCTCCATGGTGGAAATCATCCACTCAACTTTGGTGAGAACGGGGAAAGGGGTCAAAATGGAAAAATTGTACCCCAAAATAGTGCCTCATGACCCGCAAGAGTCCCCCGCGGACTCCCTGACATTCCTCCATGGTGGAAATCATCCAACTCAACTTTGGTGAGAACCGGGGAAAGGGGTCAAAATGGAAAAATTGTACCCAAAATAGTGCCTCATGACCCGCAAGAGTCCCCCGCGGACTCCCTGACATTCCCATGGTGGAAATCATCCAACTCAACTTTGGTGAAAACCGGGGAAAGGGGTCAAAATGTAAAAATTATACCCCAAAATAGTGCCTCAAAATCGGGTAGAGTCACCGGGGAAGTGCCCTCGCATTCCTCCAGGGCTCAAAATGTCGCACTTAAACTATTTGGAGACCAGGAAAATGTAAAAAATACATCCCAAAATAGTGCCTCATAATCAATAGAGTCACCTGCAAAAGTGCCCTCGCATTCCTCCATGTCGAACTTAAAGTATGGGAGAACCAGGCTGGGGGGTCTTGAGGCACAAAATGAGGCCCACTCAGAGTGCTTGGTGAGCGGATACATTCTTCCATGATTTCCAACAGCCGTATTTTTCTGAGTCCACCCAAAAACTGGGTTTCTGATTTCGTGCGGAAGGTAGTCTGAAAATTATGATGAATCTTTTTGACAGAGAAGTGGAAATGAAGCCCAGGGACTTTTTCCCCTTCTCCGTTGTACCAACCATCGGAGAAGGGGAAAAATCGGCCCGAACCGCCAAACACCTGGCCACTACTCCCGTTGGCACTTAGAAAAAATTTGACAATTTTTCAAAACTTCATTTTTGTATTTTAAGATATAATTAAGCGTTTCTTCACTTTTTTTGCTTTCCACGGGTGGGGGCGCCTGGCAGCCGCCTATGAGCACCAATTCGGCCTGGATCATCCAGGATTTGTGGGAAAAATCCATAAACTGACTAAATCACCCAGAGAGGTCCCCTACCTAGCCCAAATATATATAATACAAATACATTTAAATAGTAAAAGGTGCACTTGTGCTCTGCATTACCCGGAATTTTATTTTCATAGCCCCATGATAGTGATTAAAAATCATTTTCATGGGAAAAAAGTGTTAAACGCCTGATTAAATTATATGCAGGACCCCAGTGAGCTCCAGACTATGTGCATTGTGTTGGGGAACCATATAAATGATAGAATAAATGCATTTAAATGCAAAAATAATGATTTAAAATCATTTTAGGGGACAATTGTGGAGAGGAGCTGAAAATGGACTCTGTTTTAAGATATAATTAAGCGTTTCTTCACTTTTTTTTGCTTTCCACGGGTGGGGACGCCTGGCAGGCCGCCTATGAGCACCCAAATTGGCCTGGATCATCCAGGATTTGTGGGCAAGCTCCATAAACTGACTAAATCACCCAGAGAGGTCCCCTTTATAGCCCAAATATATATAATACAAATACATTTAAATAGTAAAAGGTGCACTTGTGCTCTACATTACCGGGAATTTTATTTTCATAGCCCCATGATAGTGATTAAAAATCATTTTCATGGGAAAAAGTGTTAAAACGCCTGATTAAATGATATGCAGGACCCCAGTGAGCTCCAGACTATGTGCATTGTGTTGGGGAACCATATAAATGATAGAATACATGCATTTAAATGCAAAAATAATGATTTAAAATCATTTTAGGGGGACAATTGTGGAGAGGAGCCTGAAAATGGACTCTGCAACACCCCGGATAACTACCACTTCATCTGGTTTAAATGTGGTGGTGATAGTGGCATTAACTAGTACCCAGTACTGGGAGAGAACCAGGTTACAGCACATGTCTTTTCGACCCAGGAAAGAGTGCTCGAAACTTGGCTACAGCATAGTCACAGTGTGGAGGAACATGTTTCAAATGACAGCACACTGCTGCTTGTTGGCAGGCTGACTCACTTCACTGGTCTCACACACACAGGGGGGAGAAAGAGGACACATTGACCCAGGAAAGAAGCTCAAAACACAGGTAAAAGTGTAAACTGTGGGGAACATGTTTCAAATGACAGCACACTGCTGCTTGTTGGCAGGCTGACTCACTTCACTTGTCTCACACACACCCAGGGGGGGGAGAAAGAGGACACATTGACCCAGGAAAGAAGCCTCAAAACACAGGTAAAAGTGTGTTACAGTGTGGGGGAACATGTTTCAAATGACAGCACACTGCTGCTTGTTGGCAGGCTGACTCACTTCACTTGTCTCACACACACCCAGGGGGGGAGAAAGAGGACACATTGACCCAGGAAAGAGTCCTCAAAACACAGGTAAAAGTGTGTTAAACTGTGGGGGAACATGTTTCAAATGACAGCACACTGCTGCTTGTTGGCAGGCTGACTCACTTCACTTGTCTCACACACACCCAGGGGGGGGAGAAAGAGGACACATTGACCCAGGAAAGAGTCCTCAAAACACAGGTAAAAGTGTGTTAAACTGTGGGGGAACATGTTTCAAATGACAGCACACTGCTGCTTGTTGGCAGGCTGACTCACTTCACTTGTCTCACACACACCCAGGGGGGGAGAAAGAGGACACATTGACCAGGAAAGAGTCCTCAAAACACAGGTAAAAGTGTGTTAAACTGTGGGGGAACATGTTTCAAATGACAGCACACTGCTGCTTGTTGGCAGGCTGACTCACTTCACTTGTCTCACACACACCCAGGGGGGGAAAGATAACACTTGTACCCAGGAATAAGTCTTTGAAAGGCGGGGAAAAGTTGTTTGAAATAGTATAATACCTCCAGGCCGCTTAACTGCACTTTACCACCCAGAAATAATGTTTAAATGGTCGGGGAAAGTATTTTAAATGTCTGGAAGAGAGTTTTAGACAGTCATTTTGCACGAAATTATTTAACATAGACGCTCTCCTGAAAATGCACAGAATATGTGCTTTTTCAGGAGAACCGTTAATGTTAAATGATTTCTTGCAAAATGACTGGCTAAAACCCGGAATAAATGTTTGAAAAGCTGGGAAAAGTTGTTAAAAATAGGCTGATATCTCCAGGGCGCATCACCAAAAATGTACAAGCCAGGGAAGATGCCTGAATCCCGGATACTTTAGGTCTGTCACTTAGGGTGACCGCACCACTCCGACGCTCCCGAGAGCGACGTCCATTGTTTGCAAGGCACCTAAGAGGGAGAGGATACATTTTTCTGAAGGTCTACAGGTATGAACTCTTTGCAAAATACATTCAGGTATTTATTCTTTACATATGCTTTTATTCAATTGGAATAAAAGCATATTGTTTAATAAATAGATAATATAACATAATAGAAATAAGGGTATCCATCAAATTCCAATTTCTGAACTGCAGGAATTAATTGATTTCCAGAAATGTTTTATATTTGGCTAAAACGAATGTTTCCTTTTTCAGCTTGACATATGGGACACATTGGTGAGTTATTTTTGGATTTGTGTTGTGCATGAGCCATCCACAGTGTATGTTATATGTTTGAGTGTAATGTGTTAGCACAGGTGTTGCTGATTAGAAAAAAGTATCAGATTTTCTGCTCAACCAACATTAAAGTGCAGACATCGGAGAACATCAGATCATTTATCTATAATCACAGTCCAGTTGAGTTGATGGCAATTGCACGAGGCATGACAGGGTAGAAGAGATGCAAATCCAAAGGATTATTCTTTGTTCAGATTTAAGTTCAGCAATAATGCCACTTCATTACATCCCATCGTAGGCAGGATATTGTGAATGACATTTATGAAACACCATAAAGATTAAGAAATAGAAATATCCAGATAACATTTATGTGGATAACATCATACAGAGGAATGAAGGGAAATGAAAGGTGACACATTAGCCAAGCAGTCTCTTAAACATGAGTAAATAATCAACATTGCACCCAGTAAATCTGAAGCAAATCACAGAGTGAAAAATAGAACATCATTAAGGAGTGGCAACACAATTGGGACAAAAGAAACACAAGAAGACACCTATATGCACTGCAGCCAAAAACCAGTCAGGACAGTTGAGAGAACCATCAATGTGGATCATGTGTTAACAAGGCTTAGATTAGGACATACTAGACTGAACAAAACATTACATTATTCATAAGGAAAACCAGGGGCGTCGCCTGGACCTGAAAACATTCGGGGCTTAGCCCACAGTGGCGGCGGCACTACAGTGGCATTTTTCACTGCAACACTCCCCACACGCACACACACAGTACACCTGCGACTGTTACAATGAAGGCTCGATAATCAGCTCACGGCATATAGGCAGGGTAAAGTGGTATTTTTTATGAGTGGGGGCTCACCTCCTCTAGGGGGTCCGGGGGGATGCTCCCCCGGGAAGATTTTTTTTTAAATATTTAAGTTAGATGCATCAATCTGGTGCACTTTGAGAGCAAAATGAAGAGATCTATGGATACTCTCTCAACACCCATATGAAGCAGAACTGTAAACAGATGTACTTTTTCTTTATGGATATTTACTAATCACTCCCCTATTAAACTCTATTCTTGTTTTACTGCCATATAGTATTTCATAACTGTTTTTCCTTTATTCTCTTATTTTTTTTATAACTATAATGATCATATGAAGGTGTGCCGCGGAAATAATCTTTTGAATAATTTGTGACCAAACCGTTTGAGACCCACTGAGATAACTTAGACTAAAGTTAACTATCTAAACACTCAGAGAGTCCTTTAGCTCACCTGAGTCTCTCAGTCTGAGAGGAGAGGACTCTCCTCCAGCTTCTTGTGGAACAAACAGCTCCATATGTCCGTTGGTGCAGCTAGCTAACCAGATGCTAACAACACCATCCATGCTGGCACCCTGTCCCTCCCTCCCCCTCTCTCCCTCTCTCTCTCTCTATCACTGTGCGCTATTGCCACCCACACACACAGAGCCGAGCTTGAATGACACAAGCCATACGGCTCTGACACAAGCACACTTATTTCCATGCAACTCTCTGATTGGTCTGGTGTCATGCCTCTGTTGCATTCAATGAACACGGGAAATTACAGTGCTGCCGTCCTCTCTTGTGTCATGATGAGGTTCACGTAAAGCACGGTTAATGTATTATATTATTGAGGGAAATTGTCCGGGGCTACAGAAAAAACGTTCGGGGCTAAAGCCCCGGATACCCAGGCCAGGCGACGCCACTGAGGAAAACATCTATCTGGATTATATGAACACTGCCAGGTTGAGGAATCCGTAGAACATGTAATTCTGCAGTTTGCCAAATACAAGAAAGAGAAACTTTAAAGACAGAAATCAGGAAGCCTGGAATGGAGCAAACATTACACAACAACAGTTCTTATCAACCCCCTTAACAAATATTCATACATTTGCTGCATTTGTTTGACATATCTACGTAAACTTCTCTCTGTCTCACAAACCCTTCAAGTTTCAGCCTAAAATGAGCTCCCCCATCATCTACCCGAAAGCTACTACTAAACCTCCCAAAGTCCGCGCATCTGCAACTTCCCACATTGTCCCCTAAGGATGCTCTGGAGGAACGCCTGATACTAGAATCTGTTGCTTGGCCTGAAACTCCTGCATTGCCATCTCCTCTTTCCCTGGAGCTGACCAGTCATCCAGCTCACAGCACTTTCACCATTCTCTCAGCGAGAGGAGGAGGAGGACAGTGGCACGTAGGGGATCAGCTGGAAGTTAGCATCGCCATCTCTGACTTCAAGGGACAACCCAAGAAGTCTGGGGGGACTTTTAGTTGCCCGGCTGCACAACCGAAGGCTTGTTGCAGGTGTAGCTGGGAAAGTGGTGGACCATCTCAATGGAGCTACTCTGCTGTCTTTCCTTTCTCTGGGAAGGAGCAGCTCAGGTTGAGGTGATGCTTAACTATCTTTTTCTATGTGATTTTGCTGTAGGTGTGTCATTTGTCTTCCAACTGATTACTCACAAAGCCCCACCCCCTTTTAACTAATGTTGATACAACTTTTTATTTCAGACAAAAGCAGAGTCTAGCCACCAATGTACATTCTCAACAAAAACTCTTGTTTCTACCCAATCAGGTGACACTAGTTCATCCCAGTGAAGCTATCAAAGTGCTGAACAGGTTAAATCGTGAACATCCTGACATGGTATTTTTCAAAAGCGTCTTGAGCTTAGGCTCACAATCTCAAACCACCATCTGTAACATCTGCCTGCGTCAAACCAAGCAGCCAATCTGCGACTTCACCGACCCTCGAACCGCGATCCTTACTTCTGCTACAAGCCAAAGAACATGAGCTGTGATGCAAGGATCGCCCACAGCAGTGCAGGATACAAACAAGCTCCTGCACTGCTCAAGGCCAAGGAGGATAAGCTCTTTCAAGGGTAAGGAAGCAAAGAGACTGGTCATTTGTGTGACTTCTTATAAATACATACATCATGTGTTACCTATTTATCTCCTTGGCTTGAAGTTTCAGAAGTTTGTCAGTACAGGCAGTTTAGATTACAAGATAATATAAATGTAACCACTCAGTCTGAATCATAGTTGACCTTCTTAAAAAAAATGTTTTGATAGGATATAAATCTGGATTTTCTGTTTTAATTGTATAATGTTGTTTATCTGTACACATAACATCTACACATGTCTGTACCTCCTCGGAGAAGTAACCTTTCTCTCATTCTCCCTGAGGTTCTTCTATTTTTTCCCTTTAATCCCTCAATTGTGGGGTTTCTTTTAGGGAATTGTTCCTTGTGCGCTGCGAGTGTGTGAGGACAGAGGGCGTTGTGTGCTCCAGAATACACTCTGTAAAGCAAATGGGACAAATGTGTGTTATTTGGATTATTTTATCAATTCATAGTATTTCACTTCCGGACAGCTTTGGTCAAATACACTTTTATTATCTTTTGCAAAATGTTATGCCGTAAGGCTTAGTTCTAAGGTTTGAACCTTCCAAGTTCACACGAGGAAAATGTAGGGTGGCAAAAGCTGCAGCAAAAGACCCTTATATCAATATAATGAAGATAAGATACAGCATGAAAAGTAGACCTTCTGAACTGTTTACCTCAGGTAAACCTCCATGCCATTCCACAACCACATGAAGAAAAGCTGCATTTGGGATATTAATGTTTATTGTAGTATTGTTTGTGCTTTTCTTCAGTCGTGTCAACTTGAAAGTCCGCATTCCGTCTTCAGGACCTGCCAGTGTCACTGTTTTACCAAAAAGGAAGGTAAGGAATGCATTTATCACTGAATTCATGATCTAATGTGCTCCATGTACAGATGATGAAAGTGTAGGGGCAGAACAAAACAACAACTCTTTCTTTTGGGTATCATTCTTCTGTTGAGAGATGTATTTAGCAGGCCAATTTGACAGGAGCAAAGGGAGCATGGAGCTCTCAGCTCAAACTTTGTCAACACGGCACAGCTGCTGCAGTGTCTAGTCTCTCAGGAGCAAGGCCATAACATGTTCATACATTCAGTCTATACCTTGATTTGGTTAAGGTCAGTAACAAACGTAAAACAACCCCCCTATTATCCTTCAACTTTCTCTCAGGTCAACCAGAGGTGGAGAGCAGCATTGTGAACTTTCAAGCCTCTGGCTATTACTACCAGGGTTTATGGCGAGCACTAGATGGCACAAAGTTCGCCAATTCACCGGCGCATCTGCCATCACTCAGTGTCTTATACCCCTTTCACACCAACGGTGTTTCAGGGCCGGTTCGGTGCTGGTGCTTGAAAAGCACGGGTTTTCCTGTTCACACCGCAGCGGAGCAGCGTCATAGCTCCGGAATCCGGTTCATTTCGAGCACCAAAAAGTTGTCCGTCTAGAAGCAAGAACCGCATACGTCACGCTTACGTCGGAGGGGGGCGAGATTAACCTGAGCTAACACTTAAGGCGAGTACGGCAAATAAAAGTTGTAACCAACAGTAGCGCTGAGCAAAGTGACTAGAACGCAACCACACACTTGTTAAAAAAAACACACTTTATAAAGTCAGGCAACACTAACCAGGCTTCGTGTGATTCTGTTTATTTGTACCTTACTTTGACCATCCGTTCGCTGTTATTGATCATTGTGGAGAGCAGGCAGACGTTTTGTTTGTTATTATAGCAGCTATCGGATGGAATCAATACATGGGCTGCACAGGTTGTCATGTCCGACTATCACAAGTAGAATCATAATGAAAAATACGTCGGTAAAAAGTGCCTGTAGAAAACTGCTTAGCAAGTAGTCAGTTTAGCTTCGGTTGCTATGCTAACATCACCAATGTTATACCAGAGAAACTTTCATAACAGCGTTGTGATGCCAAACAGCGTCAATTCAGACCGACACCAAACAGCGTCAATTCAGACTGACACACATTCACTTAAGGGGAACTGGGGATATGTATCAGCTGCTTGTGTGACAGTCAGACAGTGAATACTTTAGAGCCGTGTGAGCTAACCCGGAGCTACACTCCCGTTGAAGAGCAGCCGGCCAGCACTGCAGCGGTCGGTAAATGCCGCTGAAACACATTAATAAACAATGAACCACGGCACTCTGGAGAAAAGTATAAGGTTGGAGAAGTCGTTATTTAATTTAATCTGGCTTCGTATGATTAAAAGCAACGCAGTCCCCGGCCGTTGTTGTTGTGAGGTGAGCTCCGGCGTTGGGGAGAAACTCAGCGACGTAAACTGTGACGTCATGACGCAGCAGCGGCAGCACCAGTCGGGCTCTGAGCGGTGTGAAAAGAGCCGGCGCTAAACCGAAGAACCGGTTCTGAACCAGAAAAGCTCTAGCACGGAGCTTGAACCGGAGTTGCGTTGGTGTGAAAGGGGCATATGGTGCACCTGTAGAAGGTCAGGATGCTCTCTATGGTGCACCTGTAGAAGTTGCAGAGTATCCTGGAGTCCATGTTGAACCTCCTCAGCCTGCGGAGGAAGAAGAGCCGCTGTCGAGCTCTTTTGGTGATGGTGGTGGTGTGAAGAGTCAGGTCCTCAGTGATGTGGTTTGATGGATTTTTTCAATTATAAAATGTATAATATTAAACACGTGTTTTTTCCAGATTGTTGAACTGTCCCTTTAAATATTGTGTGTGTGTGTGTGTGTGTGTGTTGTGTGTGGTGTTGTGTGTGTGTGTGGTGTGTGTGTGTGTGTGTTTGTGGTGTGTGGTGTGTGGTTGTGTGTGGGGTGTGTGTGTGTGTGTGTGTGTGTGTGTGTGTGTGTGGTGTGTGTGTGTGCAGGTCGGAGACGGTGGTGAGAGGATGCTCTGTAATTGGATGTCCATCTGTATCTATCAGTTCCTCAGGGTAACGGATATATTTTTTTCTCTTGTTTTTTCACTTCCTCTCCGTTTGTTTTGACTGTTTCGATCTGCTTCTCTCTCTTCTTCCTCTCCAGTTATAATTGCCTCTTTGAATGTTCTCTGTCTCTCTTTTCTGTGGAATCAGTTTTGTTGCCCCTTGTGTTTTAGTTGTTTGTGCTGTTCGGAACAACCAACAGCAGCAGCTCAGAGTTTCTATCATTTAACATCCTCGTACCAAAAAGTGTGTTTGTTATGTTGTGTTCAAAATCTGCAGCTGAATGTCAATGAGTTTTATTCCCTAAACCCTGAATAAGTCCTGCCAGTATCCAAACATATCTTTTTTATAATATATTTAATTGTAGTATAGATTACGTCTATTATATTTCATTTGTAATTATTTGTAATTCTTTCTGATATGATTGTGTGATCAGGACACAGCAGGGAGCCTCTCTACAAGCTGTTCAAGGCTCTGAAGCATCAGGTGGAGAAAGGGCCGGTGGACGCCAAGATGAGAAAGCCAAATACACTCTGAACGACACGGGCTGCTGGGAGACGACGTGGAGTACTCAGTACTGGTAAATACACATAATATACACCCAGTATACACTCAGGACACACCGTATACACACAGTACACACAGTATACACCCATTACACACACAGTTCACACACAGTACACACAGTATACACCATTACACACACAATTCACACACAGTATACACCGATCACACAAACAGTTCACACACAGTACACAGTATACACCAGTACACACAGTATACACCCAGTACACACACAATACACACCCCATACACCAAGTACACACAGTATACCCCTGTACACACGGTATACACCCAGTACACACACAATACACACCCAATATACACTAAGTACACACAGTATACACCCAGTACACACGGTATACACACATGCACACAGTGCACCCAGTATACACTCAGTACACATACTATTTTATGAATCACACATTATTAGTTGCAGCCATTTTTGCTTATAGTAGCAAATGTGCTTTTTGTAAGGGTTTCAAAGGTGTGTGTGTGTGTGTGTGTGGTGTGTGTGTGTGTGTGTGTGTGTGTGGTGTGTGTGTGTGTGTGTGTGTGTGTGTGTGTGTGTGTGTGTGTGTGGTGTGAGACTCTGCAGGTGTTGGTCCACGGGGAGGGTCCTGATGTGACTCCAGTGAAGGTGTTGAGCTGCGACTCCATCACACAGGTGAGGGTTTATTCACGCAATTAATGTTAGGCCATTAACTTCTTTAGAAAATCAACATTTGTGCAGAAACGTGTTGTGGGGTAAGATGTAAACGTGTGGTCCTGCAGGTGAAGGAGAAGATCATCGACCAGGTGTACAGGAACCTGCCGTACTCTCAGAGACCAGAGGTGGAGAGTGTTGCTCTGGGTACGACGCACACACACGTGCACGCACTTACGCACGCACAGTCATAATTCTGAAAAAGAATAAACAATTTCTGAACAATGTCAACATTTTGAAAAAAAGTCATACAAATCTGAGAAAATCAGAAACAAAGCAATAATTATAAAAAACAAAATCTGAAAATGTCAAAATCTCTAAGTGAAAAAAGTAGAAGTTCAGAAAACTTTGAAAAAAAGTCAAAATTCTGAAAACACACACACACAAGTCCAATATTATATTTCTAGAAATAAAATAAGTTGATGTTACAAATTAGGAGTGTTTCGCCTCCTGCTGGTTCATGGTGGAACTGCAGGGTTACTGTGAGACTTAGTGGAAGAAAGAATAAGGAAATTACATTTAATTTAAGGACGAAATTAGATTTTATTTAGTTTTTTTACCTATTTTAATGCATTTTTCTCTTTTCATCGTTTCAAATAGTTAGTTTTTGGGGATATTTGTTGTCTTTTCTTTGCCATGTAGTATACTTCAGTACCTTTTACTTTTTGTATCTATAAAAAACATTATTATAAAACACCATATTCTGAAAAACACTCATTAAATGTATTTCCTGACGTTTCCTCAGAGTGGCGTCCGGGCTCCACGGGTCAGATCCTGTCCGACCTCGACCTGACCTCTCAGAAGGAAGGACGCTGGAAGAGACTCAACACGCTCGCTCACTACAACGTGAGATACTTTGATATTTGACTGTGTTTAATGTGGTGCAAAAACACAATGTGTTGTTTGTCAGAATCAGAAACAGGTCGGTTGACACGTACGAGGAATTTGACTTGATGTCGTGGTGCGTACATAAAAGTCAAACCAAAATTAAAAACACAGTTAGAGAACTATTTTAAGAAAACTATAATAACATTAAAAAATAATACAAAATATAGTAACTTGTTATGGTGAACTGGATGTCTTTGGACTGATGGACAGAAAACGTTAAGATGTCGGGGTTTAAAATAAGATAAGGTAAGATGTACTTTATTGATCCAAATGTGGGATATGTTTGCGTTGCAGCAGCATAAAGAGACATGGCATTGCACATAAGTAGAAATGAAAAGAGTATACATTAACCCAGTACACTAAATCTATAACTGTCTGACAAATAAAAGACTATTGAAGCGCCGATTTACATGAAATAGATTATAAAGCAGGATATTATATACATATATATATATATATATATATATATTAGGGCTGTCAATCGATTAAAATATTTAATCGCGATTAATCGCATGATTGTCCATAGTTAATCGCGATTAATCGCAAATTAATCGCACATTTTTTATCTGTTCTAAATGTACCTTAGAGGGATATCTTTCAAGTTTTTAATACTCTTATCAACATATGAGTGGACAACTATGCTTTATATGTTTGTTTATTATCATTTGAACAATGACAAATATTCTCATGAATATTAAACACAACAACCTGAACATTACAAATATTCGCCTCAATTCAACCTGGAACCTCTCTCATACAATAATACTGTGTGTGTGTGTGTGTGTGTGTGTGTGTGTGTGTGTGTGTGTGTGTGTGTGTGTGTGTGTGTGTGTGTGTGTGTGTGTGTGTGTGTGTGTGTGTGTGTGTGTGTATATGTGAGAGAGAGAGAGAGAGAGAGAGAGAGAGAGAGAGAGAGAGAGAGAGAGAGAGAGAATGAGTGTGTGTGAGAGACAGTGGATCTTACCTTTTAGAAGTGTTTCTTCCTTCCTTGCCTTTCTCTTTGAAAAGTCTGTGATTAGGTCATCAAAATCCAAGGCTCAAGGCTAACATTGCTCGCTAGCTCAACAACATCCTCCGTGACCGCCGCCACCGTTGAAAAAGCTATCTTTTTCTTTATTTTCGCAGCCCCGCTGGGCGTTTGGCTGCTACCGGCACCATCCATTTATTCAGCTCACGTGACAAAATGAGACATGAGTGAGGGTGGGGCTGTGATTCGGCTATACACCGCCACCGCGTAGTAATAAAGTTGAGCGCATACATAGTGAGACCTACAGTACAGAGACGGTTTAGAAAATATATTAATTTGACCCTATAGAAAAGCTGTGTTATTTATGGTGAAGAGTGAGTGTCATTTAAAACAATGTATGATGAGTGAGGCTGTGCCCGGAAAAGACAAGATACAAAATAAAAAAATAAATACTTATTTTTTTATTTTTTCCCTCTTTGCTCAAGGGCCCCTGGGCACTTGCCCAGGTTGCCCATATGGTTAATCCGGCCTTGGTAAAAGTAGAAGTACCCAGATCATGTACTTGAGTAAAAGTAGAAGTACTCAGATCTTGTACTTGAGTAAAAGTAGAATAACTTAAATCTTGTACTTGAGTAAAAGTAGAAGTACCCAGATCGTGTACTTGAGTAAAAGTAGAAGTACCCAGATCGTATACTTGAGTAAAAGTAGAATAACTTAAATCTTGTACTGAGTAAAAGTAGAAGTACTCAGGTCTTGTTCTTGAGTAAAAGTAGAAGTACTCAGGTCTTGTACTTGAGTCAAAGTAGAATTACTCAGATCTTGTACTTGAGTAAAAGTAGAAGTACTCAGGTCTTGTTCTTGAGTAAAAGTAGAAGTACTCAGGTCTTGTACTTGAGTCAAAGTAGAAGTACTCAGATCTTGTACTTGAGTAAAAGTAGAAGTACTCAGATCTTGTACTTGAGTAAAAGTAGAATAACTTAAATCTTGTACTTGAGTAAAAGTAGAAGTACTCAGGTCTTGTTCTTGAGTAAAAGTAGAATAACTTAAATCTTGTACTTGAGTAAAAGTAGAAGTACTCATATCTTGTACTTGAGTAAAAGTAGAAGTACTCAGATCTTGTACTTGAGTAAAAGTAGAATAACTTAAATCTTGTACTTGAGTAAAAGTAGAAGTACTCAGGTCTTGTTCTTGAGTAAAAGTAGAATAACTTAAATCTTGTACTTGAGTAAAAGTAGAAGTACTCATATCTTGTACTTGAGTAAAAGTAGAAGTACTCAGGTCTTGTTCTTGAGTAAAAGTAGAAGTACTCAGGTCTTGTACTTGAGTCAAAGTAGAAGTACTCAGATCTTGTACTTGAGTAAAAGTAGAAGTACTCAGATCTTGTACTTGAGTAAAAGTAGAATAACTTAAATCTTGTACTTGAGTAAAAGTAGAAGTACTCAGGTCTTGTTCTTGAGTAAAAGTAGAATAACTTAAATCTTGTACTTGAGTAAAAGTAGAAGTACTCATATCTTGTACTTGAGTAAAAGTAGAAGTACTCAGATCTTGTACTTGAGTAAAAGTAGAAGTATCCAGATCGTGTACTTGAGTAAAAATAGAAGAACTCAGATCATGTACTTGAGTAAAAGTAGAAGTACTCAGATCTTGTACTTGAGTCAAAGTAGAAGTACCAGAGTGTAGGAATACTCTGTTACAGTAAAAGTCCTACATTCAAATGTTACTCAAGTAAAAGTAGAAAAGTATTATCATCAAAATATAGTTAAAGTGGACCTATCATGCTATATGTAAATGATATTTGTAGGGCCATACCTATATAAGGTATATTTATACGTTTCTGTTTTCCAAAATACCAACAGATCATGATTTTAAGCCATGCCTCATTTCGCTCTATTTGCTGTTCTCCAGCCCTGTTTTTGCAGGGGGCTGATTCTGTGAGCTGCAGCTGACCACGCCCCCCTGCAGGAGAGGGGAGCCGCTCTGATCAAGTCAGAAGAGGGGGAGAAAAATAGATCTCCGTCCTGCGTGTTTTATTATATAGAGTCGTTATTCATTTGTTTTAAAGCTCAATAAATAACAAAGAAGACCTTTGACCGGCACTTTTCAAATTTTGTCCGGAAGATTTCAACTTTAACGGACATCTTGCCCGGCGACAGAAACTGAAACTGAAACTCTGCCGCACGGTCCCCTCGTTCCTTGGAAGAGGCGGAGAGGTGAGTGTTTGTCATCTGCTGGTGGACTAACAGGAGAGAATTACAGTGCTTGCCTCGACGGGGAGGGATTGCATTGAATTAAAGCAGCGGGAGTAAACGCTTGCCTCGGGGAGGGAGAAAAAAAGCCACAGCGGAGAATAAACAGAAGGGTAACCATGGTAACTATGGGCAGGAAGTCTTCTTCGCTGCTTTTTGGCAGACTACAGCGCCACTTACAGGCCTGGCATATGTACTACAGCGTCTCCAGCGCTTTCGAGCGGCAATAGCCGGCCGTGGCCCAACCCCACATTCCCCTGATAGGTGGAGAGTTGGCCCAATAGCCGTAGCGCCACTTCTGTGACGACATAGAAGTGTTCAAATCTGGATCAGTTTTTATCAGATCCGTTGCAGCCCCTTTTTTAGAGATTTGGGTATGGAGGAAAATAAAGAGGGTTGTGTTTTCTGACACTTGGTGAGTTCCCTGGAACACCGGGGACACATATTCATGTAGAAAAGACGTACAAAAGTGCATTTTGCATGATAGGTCCCCTTTAATGTGTGTAAAATAACACTTCGGCATACAGTATGTGACACTGTGTTGCACGGTCAGATACGGCTTGGGAACAGGGCGGATCTACCGGGGTGGCATGGGGTGGCAACTGCCACCCTAAAAAATAGCCTTGCCACCCCAGCTGCCACCCCAGTTGGCATCTTTGTTTTGAAAGAAAAGTTGAGGCTCATCGGACATTTATGAGAGAAAATCTCTAATGTCCGAGTGCAAGTGAATGCAGCACAAGACGAGAGTCTTGTAACCCCTCCCCCAGCCCTGGCGCAAGCTTGGAAATATGAGACCATGTATGACACTTGTGCTTTTACATTTGGGTTTTTATCTTACTAGTGTCTTGTATTGTTTGTACGTCATGTAGGAGAGTTTTTCAGTCTGTGGCTCTGGTCTGGTTTCATCGTCTCATGTTTGACATTTGTTTCATGTCCTGTCTGTTTTTTATGTTTTTATGCTATGTTTTTATACAGTTGTTGATGTACAGCACTTTGTTCAACTCTGTTGTTTTTAAATGTGCTATAGAAATAAAGTGGATTGGTTAATGATCAACGACAATTATAGGGAAATAGAAAATAAAAATGATGATATAACAAAAAACTTTATTAATCTGTGTTTGACGACCAATTGGCAAACATGAGGATGTTACAAAGTGGTAAAAGGTTGAAAATAAAACTAATAAACATAATAAACAACATTTAAGTGAAAATACAGTGAATTAAAAATCATGATTAAATAAATGATTAAATCTTAATAATAGAAATAGGTAGAATAAAGGAAGTAAAGTAAAAATAACTATGAAATGATGACCAATTATCACATTTAAAACAATGATAAAGCACCTTTTAGAGCCTCTGATACACTTCAAAGGGTTTGACAAGCAATTGATGAAAATGTGAAAACAAAATAGATTAAAACAATAAAAAAGGTCATTCAAAAATACAATGAAATGGAAAATAAAGATGATAGAGTTATAAAGTACATAATAACCAGACCGCAATGATGTATTTTATTTAAAATCAGATTACGTTCAGACCCTCACAGACCCTCTGTCAGAGAGCAGCACGGACAAAACACTTCACTTAGTCTCTTTGGATCACTTGCTGTCTCCTATGGGTTCTGGTTCTGG
>JAAOOA010001264.1:107500-115000 GCA_012861695.1 Trematomus loennbergii | reverse complement strand
CTACTTCTTAAACACCGTGTGTCCATCAGAGCTGATTGTTCATGTCTTCACTGTGCAGAGATCAGCTGTCAATCAAACATGATGGGATGTGCTTCAACATCTCTCATGAGTTGTTCTGTAGATGTTGGACTTTCTTCCGGCTCCTTCCTGTGTCTGTGTAGCCATGGAGGCTGTCACTGCTCAGGAGGATCCTTGTTCACCTGAACTGATATGTAAACTTTGCTCTAAATATGTGTTGGATATTTCTTTTGATTCATGTTGTTGTTTCTCTTGTAATGCACTTCAGAGAGAAAGCAGCTTCTTTTATTCACATTTTATTCTGGCCACTTTCTAAAACAATAGAGACATTTATAATCACATGTATTATTTTGACAGATTAAATGTTATTGTTGCCCAAATTAACTACACATGAGTTCCCAGATGGTTATAACACTTATTTCATCATAACATGTTTATTTAAAATGATATTACTTACTGTCATGATCATAATCAATAAGTACATCATTTATTATTCTCCTGTAAATAGCTTAGAGTCTTTGCTTGGGAAATAAAATGTTATTTGTTTGTTGTTGTTGTTGTCCAAATAGAAATGGGTACTCTGATGTTTTATAGAACATAACTTATCATGATAATAATCAATAAGGAAATCATGTATGATTCTGTTTGAAATAGCTGAGATGAAACACATGTATGGTGTGGATAAAGTGAAACTGATCATGAAATCATTGAACAGACTTTACTGATGGGATGTGTGATCAAATGAAATGTTTGATCATTAATAAAGTTTGTCTTTCAAAAACAAACAGGATGTTCTTCTTGTGTTATGTCCAAGGTGCCATACGAAGCTGATGGAGAACATGTGGAAGTGATCTGAGACTAAATGAAGCTCAGCGCAAGTTCAACCAGGAAGACCGTCTTTACTCATTCATTTACTATTTCCATGTTACTACTCTCTCTCCTCTCAATAAGTGATCGGGGGCGTCACTCCCCAGCTTAACCAATCACTTCGCTCTATTCTCAAAGCCTATCATAGCGCTCCGCTAACCCTTTTAAATCTGCTCCCCCCCTGACAGCTGTCATTTCAGGTGACTCGACGCAACCCTCCTCCACCCCTTTTCACCTCCTGTCCCTCTGAATCCAGGGTCAAGCTAAGCCCCTCCCCTTCAGACCGACCCAACTATCCATTCACCACCACCAGGGTCAAGCTAAGCCCCTCCCCTTCAGACCGAACCCAACTATCCATTCACCACCACCAGGGTCAAGCTAAGCCCTCCCCTTCAGACCGAACCCAACTATCCATTCACCACCACCAGGGTCAAGCTAAGCCCCTCCCCTTCAGACCGACCCAACTATCCATTCACCACCACCAGGGTCAAGCTAAGCTAACTGAGTTTCTTCCTGAAACAAAGCACAGTGTTCATCATCACTCAGTCTGTCCCCTCCCTCATGCTAGTGGAGCCGCGCCACACTAATTGCGCCGCATAAGCGCGCCACATTTTCGGCTCAGATGAGGCCCCCTCTGCAAGATGAGGCCCCCTCTGCAAGATGAGGCCCCCTCCGCAAGATGAGGCCCCCTCCGCAAGATGAGGCCCCCTCTGCAAGATGAGGCCCCTCCGCAAGATGAGGCACCCTCCGCAAGATGAGGCCCCCTCCGCAAGATGAGGCCCCCTCCGCAAGATGAGGCCCCCTCCGCAAGATGAGGCCCCCTCCGCAAGATGAGACCCCTCCGCAAGATGAGGCCCCCTCCGCAAGATGAGGCCCCCTCCGCAAGATGAGGCCCCCTCCGCAAGATGAGGCCCCCTCCGCAAGATGAGGCCCCACGCAGTCTGCATGATCGGCCTGTATGGAGAGACGGCCCTGCTTATTAGCTGGCCCTAACGTGTAAAGTTATACAAGCATTTTGTACCAGTGCTTTTCACAAGTAGACTCTTGCAGGCCAGAGTAGCTGGAGTCAGTCAACAACAACAAAAAGACATATCTGAGAAGAAGAAGATTTAACGTATTGTCATCACGTAGTACAGGTACTATGTGTGGATGATGTGTTCAAAGCTCAAATGTGAATGCAAAAGTCTTAAAGACACTGTTACAGCAGAATTGCACTAGTTCCAGATAACTGTTATGTTAAATGCAGAATAACAGCCAAATGTTTAAAGCTATTAAAAAAGGGCAATGTGATATTCATGTGAATGTATTGTGCTCTCAGTATAACTGCGCCCCCTGCTGTCTACACAGGAGATAGACACACCAGCAGTGATGAAGTGCACAGTAAGCATGTATACGTGTGTGAGCAGCACTGGTTAATAAACCCTGTTAACGTCCAGCAAGTTGAGTCTTTCATGTCCAATCACAACATGGAAACATTACAAGTGATCAGGACGAACAGAAAGAGGAAGAGGAAAAGAGAGATGAAGAGACCAGGAGGGTCAGAGCAGGAGGAAGAGGAGGAGATGAAGACATTAGTGAAGAAGGAGAAATGTATGTGAGGAATAAAGAGGAAGTGTCAGAAAGAGGACAGAGGCAGGGGTCAGGAGGCAGAGGAGACTCCAGCTGGACCACATGGTATGTTCTTATTCTCCTCACATATTCCATCACAGCAGCACAATCTAGCAGCTCTTATTGACACATATTGAAATGTGTTGCTGCACAGGTCACCTTTAGCTCTCTGAAGAGATGGCTGATGTCATTTGTGTACTTAAAGGTGGGGTAGGTAAGTTTGAGAAACCGCTCGAGATCGCTAGAATTTGAAAATACACAACCGGAGAAATCTGCCACTTCCTTATAGAGCCCCTCCTCCAACACACACGCGCACATGACCAATGAGGGCACGAGGTAAGTTTGTGCACAGATGGAAGGCTGACAGGCAGGTAGGCCATCCAGTTATTTTAGCCGGGCCGGCTAAAATGATTGGTCGTGCTTTTTACAGTACCACGGCTTCCACAGATGACATTTTTTTATGGATTTTTTGTCAAAGCACTTAAGATATTAATTGCTATCAGGATGTTAAGAGAATTCCATGGAATATAACAAAAAGTGTATCTCGAGCCGGTTTCTCAAACTTACCTACCCTACCTTTAATTATAACTAAGTACTTTTACTGTACTTACAGTAAACAGAATTCTAGGGTATCATGAGTACTTTCTGCTGTTTTATACTATTTGAGTTTGTTTGTTTGAACACCTTGTTTCTCTTGTGCATTAAGAACACTTGTGTTAGGGCATGATTTAACAATAAATAGGTTATATATACACAGTATAAATACCACGTACTGTCCGCCCTCCCATGCCACCCTGGCATGACCTCTTGCCCCCCCTTTGCCACCCCATGTAAAATGTTCTAGAACCGCCACTGCTTGGGAAGCTGACTCAGATGAATGAGGCTAGTAAACACAGCTGACAGCCGGCGTGAAACTCGAACGATTATTCGCATTGTGTCCGCTGTGAACGCACCATTATTACAAGTAGGCTATTATATAATTACAAAATAAAAATCGCCACTCTCAGTACAACGCCACTTTCCGAACAGGAAATGCACGCAAATACAATATTTTATATTATTATATTATTAATAATAATAATGTAACGTCCGAGGTGTTAAGGCTTTAGTACAGCGTCACAGACAGCGCCTCCGTTTATTATTGTCGAGTCACACCACACTCTCCTTCACCACTTCAGGACAGACTGCGCATGCTCAAAACACATGACCTCTCGACCCAATGCTTACATGCCTCCAGTGGCGTTTTTATATGTACAAAAGTGGTGGGGCACAAAAAACGTAGATGTCTATATAGAGTGGCGAAGTCCCGTCCATCTACTTCCGACCCATGGGACCTTATTTCGGAAAAAGTCTGTATTGAAGTCAATGGAGAGAGAAAGATTATCTCTCGATCCCGTTTGAATTGTGCCATGAATTACACATATGATGTTTGTCAATCTTAAAAAATAATTTCCATGTCAAAAAAGTCACAGTTTGTCGTAAAACTGTTGAAATATAAGACTATGAAAAATACGCAACTAGAAAGACTACAAATCCCAGAGTCCCGGTCCCGCATGCTGGCTCTTATGAACCGACTCACTCCCCTTGTGTGTATGTGCAGCTCTCAACATGCCCAGACTTGGAGTGATTTTCACCTCTTTTAATACTTTCCGCCTCATTCTGAAAGAAAGAAGTGAAATGTGCCAACGTGACGGCCGTCTTGGTGTGTGGTGCGAGACGGGAGATGGAGTTCATTGAGCGGTTTCACACAACAAAAAGTGTTACTTCACAGTTTTCCACACACATTTTTATTTTTTGACTTGCAAAATTATCTTTTAAATTGACAAACATCATATGTGTAATTCGTGGCACAATTCAAACGGGATCAAAAGATAGCCTTTCTCTCTCCATTGACTTCAATACATACTTTTCCGAAATAAGGGTCCCATGGAGCTCCCCTGGAAAGGGAGGGACTTCGCCTCTCTATCAATTTGCAGGGGTGGGAGTATTGAAGTTACATTCAATCACAGTGAACACATTTTAGTATCTCGTTATAGCAAAATGTCCCTTTTTTTGCAGTAATACTTCTTTACATTATACTATATTACAGTTGAATTCAACAGCACCACAAACTGCAGCCTTTACAATGAGTATGATGTTAATTGAACTCACTTTTTTAAACTGTTTTTTAACAAGAACTGAGTATTACAACCTTCATAAAGACAGAATTTGTGACAGGATTGTTGCAGTTTCAGCTACGTGTTCCTAATACACTGGCTGTTTTACATTGTAAGAATGCACACACATGTTCTATAAACAATACAAGTTGCTATTTGCATGTTTCTTTGTTCCTAAGCATCATTAATGCTGCACATCTGGCCCATGTGCAGTGTTTGCTCATTTACAGCTGCAGTTCCCTCAGTTAACCACTAGAGGGCAGTGTTAGTGGTTGCTCTGTATTTTCAGGGCTGATTCACACACTTCCCCCCCTGTGGTGATCAGAGGCTCTGAGAATAACACACCTCAGACCTCTCTGTGAACTGTTTTCACATGTTAACCTCTGGCAGAGCATTGTTCCACATGAAAGCTTTCCACGGTGAAGTCAGTGATTATTCAGAGACTCACTGTGGGAGAAATACAGTTTAATGTGCACATGTTACTGGATTTAATGGAATCAAAGATATCATTCCTCCTTTGTACTGGGATGGAAGCAGTAGTCTACTGCCCAAGTAGTCTTGGGCAGTAGCTACATACATTTAATCAAGTACTTCACTTCTGTATTTCCATTTTCTACAACTTCAAACTTCTACTTAGGCCTGTCACGATAATTAATTTGTTGGACGATATATTTTCCTGGAAATTATTGCGATAAACGATAATATTGTCGGCACTGTTGTAGACCATTTTAGACCACTGACATAATGATAATATATAATAATAATTCAAGTACATCCTTTCAAACAGAACTTTTATTGAACATTCAACTTCGCAATGAAATGTGAAATAATATTCAAATGTATAAATTATATATAATAATAAAACAAATTAATTAAATTATAATACATTTATTAAATCACACACAAAACAATACATTAAATAGACTCAGAGATCTATCTGTCTATCTATCTATCTATCTATCTATCCATCTATCCATCTATCCATCTATCTCTCCATCTATCCATCTATCTATCTATCTCTCCATCTATCTCTCTATCTCTCCATCTATCTATCCATCTATCCATCTATCTCTCCATCTATCCATCTATCCATCTATCTCTCCATCTATCCATCTATCTCTCCATCTATCCATCTATCTCTCCATCTATCCATCTATCTCTCCATCTATCCATCTATCCATCTATCTATCTATCTATCTCTCCATCTATCTCTATCTCTCCATCTATCTCTCCATCTATCCATCCATCTCTCCATCTATCCATCCATCTATCCATCTATCCATCCATCTATCTCTCCATCTATCCATCTATCCATCTATCCATCCATCTATCTCTCCATCTATCCATCTATCCATCTATCCATCTATCTATCTCTCATCTATCTATCTCTCCATCTATCTATCTCTCCATCTATCTATCTCCATCTATCCATCTATCCATCTATCCATCCATCTATCTCTCCATCTATCCATCTATCCATCTCTCCATCTATCTATCTCTCCATCTATCTATCTCTCCATCTATCTATCTCCCATCTATCCATCTATCCATCTATCCATCCATCTATCTCTCCATCTATCCATCTATCCATCTCTCCATCTATCTATCTCTCCATCTATCCATCTATCCATCTATCCATCTCTCCATCCATCTATCTCTCCATCTATCCATCTATCTATCTCTCCATCTATCTATCTCTCCATCTATCCATCCATCTATCTCTCCATCTATCCATCTATCCATCTATCTATATCTCCATCTATCTATCTCTCCATCTATCCATCCATCCATCTCTCCATCTATCCATCTATCTATCTCTCCATCTATCCATCCATCCATCTCTCCATCTATCCATCTATCCATCCATCCATCTATCCATCTATCTCTCCATCTATCCATCCATCTATCTCTCCATCTATCCATCTCTCCATCTCTCCATCCATCTATCTCTCCATCTATCTATCTCTCCATCTATCTATCTCTCCATCTATCCATCTATCCATCTATCCATCCATCTATCTCTCCATCTATCCATCTATCCATCTCTCCATCTATCTATCTCTCAATCTATCTATCTCTCCATCTATCCATCTCTCCATCTATCCATCCTCCATCCATCTATCTCTCCATCTATCCATCTATCTATCTCTCCATCTATCTATCTCTCCATCTATCCATCCATCTATCTCTCCATCTATCCATCTATCCATCTATCTATCTCTCCATCTATCCATCCATCCATCTCTCCATCTATCCATCTATCCATCCATCCATCTATCCATCTATCTCTCCATCTATCCATCCATCTATCTCTCCATCTATCCATCTCTCCATCTCTCCATCCATCTATCTCTCCATCTATCCATCTATCTCTCCATCTATCCATCTCCATCTATCTCTCCATCTATCCATCTATCTCTCCATCTCTCCATCCATCTATCTCTCCATCTATCCATCCATCTATCCATCTATCTATCTATCTCTCCATCTATCCATCCATCTATCCATCCATCCATCTCTCCATCCATCCATCTATCTCTCCATCTATCCATCTATCCATCTATCCATCCATCTATCTCTCCATCTATCCATCTATCCATCTATCTATCTCTCCATCTATCTATCTCTCCATCTATCTATCTCTCCATCTATCTATCTCTCCATCTATCCATCTATCCATCTATCCACCATCTATCTCTCCATCTATCCATCTATCCATCTCTCCATCTATCTATCTCTCCATCTATCTATCTCTCCATCTATCCATCTATCCATCTATCCATCTCTCCATCCATCTATCTCTCCATCTATCCATCTATCTATCTCTCCATCTATCTATCTCTCCATCTAT
>JAAOOA010001264.1:67500-102500 GCA_012861695.1 Trematomus loennbergii | reverse complement strand
TGTGTGTGTGTGTGTGTGTGTGTGTGTGTGTGTGTGTCTGCTTCTATATATGTGTGTGTGTTTGTGTGTGTGTGTGTGTGTGTGTGTCTGCTTCTATGTGTGAGTGTGTGTGTGTGGTGTGTGTCTGCTTCTATATATATGTGTGTGTGTGTGTCTGCTTCTATGTGTGTGTGTGTGTGTGTGTGCGTGTGTGTACTATTTGTCAGGGAATACGCTTTTTAAAAAAAAGCCAAATATTGTAAGTTTTTCAACATCTGTGTAGTGTTTGTGATATTTACCTGAGTTGTTATAGGAACGATGAACTCTGATGAATATCTGCTTGGGTTTTTTTAAATGCAACAGAAAGACATTTCTCTGCATGAACTCAAGCAGCTCCCTCACATGAACTCAAGCACACCTCACTATCATCTTCACAATGTGTTCATTCATTGGTTTAAAACCTGATGTTATTAACTGCATACAAGTGGATCTATATTCACAATATTATATCCATGCTGTGCGTAAGTTAGTAGTTAAAGAAGTGGCGAAGTTGGACGTTTTTAACCAGGGGCGTCGCCTGGACCTGAACACATTCGGGGCTTAGCCCACAGTGGCGGCGGCACTACAGTGGCATTTTTTTACTGCAACACTCCCCACACGCACACACACGACTGTTACAATGAAGGCTCGATAATCAGCTCATGGCATATAGGCAGGGGTAAAGTGGTATTTTTTATGAGTGGGGGGTGGACCTCACCTGTATGGGCTCAGAACAGTCTCATAATACACACATGCACACAGAAGGATTCACACTTGTATTCATGATCCGCAAAAGGATCCACACTTGTGTTTTTCAATGCACACACAAATGTGTTCCGTTTCATATACATGTAAATAAAATCCAAATACAGAAAAAAGTTTTACATATGTATTTTTGATCCTCACATATTTGTTTTCCGTTTAAAACCGCTGCACCTGCAAACACAAACCGCTTTCTGTGCATGGATCGCTGTGCATTCGTGTGTGGGTTTTTTGAGACTCCCCTGACGGTCCCGATTCGTACTTGTAATTTTTTCTATCTATAGCCAATCAGATGTCTCCTCAATTCTAAGCCAATCACATGAGCGCGCCCCCACGAGGGTAGATTTCTTGCGTTCATGACGTAGCGCTTCATGTACGCATTTTGCGCTGAGCTGAGGTCCATGGAGCCTGCAGGCGCTAATCTCAGGACACCTCCACTCTCAGTACATTGCCACTTTCCGAGCAGGAAATGCACGCAAATACAAGCCTTTATATTATTAAGGTACAGTGCCACTTTCCGAACCATTAATGAATGCTTGTGTACACAAAAACGGCAGGCAAAACCGTTTTAAATGTGTGTTTCCTGTATGGCGAATACAGCTGCTTTATTTATGTCTGTATGAAGTTGTTGTGAGTGTGGAGGGAGCAGCTACAGGTTAGCTTAGCCTAATCGATCAGTGCACTACGAAGCCAGTGCTAGACAGTGAACTGTCAACGGGGGGAGCCCCGCCGGTCATTATCGGCCGATATTCACTCTTAATAGTTTGATCGGTGCTCTCTATAAAGGCCGATCAGGAGAGCTGGATCTGATCGATATGGACATAAACGCGAGTGAAGTTTTAGCGAGCTGCATGAGAAACTGACGGGCTGTCAGGAGAGAGGGAGGGAGAGAGGAAAAGAGATCCTTACTCCCGTGTTATTAGCCATATCCGGTCATAGTCCGGTAATTACCTGCTAACGGAAACTCTGCTACACAATTCTTCTTCTTATTATTATTATTATTATTGAAACATGACCGGTAAGTTTCAAATTTGTCCGGTAAAATAAATTCTGTCCGCGGAAACCCTGCTCCGGACAGCGCAAAATGCGTATATGAAGTGACGCAAGCAAAAATCTACCCTCGTGGGGACGCGCTCATGTGATTGGCTTAGAATGAGGAGACATCTGATTGGCTATAGATAGAAAAAATTACAAGTACGAATCGGGTGACCGTCAGGGGAGTCTCAAAAAACCCACACACGAAGAATGCACAGCGATCCATGCACAGAAAGCGGTTTGTGTTTGCAGGTTCAGGGGATTTAAACGGAAAACAAATATGTGAGGATCAAAAATACATATGTAAAACTTTTTTCTGTATTTGGATTTTATTTACATGTATATGAAACGGAACACATTTGTGTTTGCATTGACAAACACAAGTGTACTGCAGATTCAGCTCGGGAAAAAAACAATCAGTGTTACTATCTTATAATAATAATTCACCACTGTAGATATTGTGATAAGCATTTTACATATGGTAGTATAATGTCCATATTTTGACCTCAACTTATTATTATATATTTTTTATTTTATTCCTTTTTTGGACATTTTATTTTAACTTTTATTTTTTTATTATTGCACATACTAACTTGAACGTCTTAGGGTTATATAAATATTTATTTACTATGTTTATTTATTTGCCAAGACTGACATAACAGGTCGAGCGGAGAGCACTTATGGAGCCTAAGATTTCTTATTTTCTGTTATATCACTATTCCTAAACCCAGTCGTATACCAAGAGTGTTTTCTAAACATGTATTTGACTTTAATTGAGTCCTAATTTACCACCAATTCCCTCCAAATTCAAACTTAAAAACAGAAAGAGTCCACAGCTTCCAACAAGAGAAATAAAACCTTGTGATTGCCTCGCCTCATGTGTAATCAGCAGAGTGTGTTCATGATTACAGTCACTGCAGGAACTGAGGCTTGTTGATTGCACGATAAGGACAACAAACACCTAATAGAAGGACTGTGGATTTATACAAATAAATAAAAACTAACAAACCGTTTTATACGAATTCACGGGGAGACTTTGACAAAAACTCCTGAGGGGATTAAACCAAAATGAAAGAAAACATTTAAAAACGGAGAAACGAGGCGGAGATAATGCAGAGAGACAAGAGGGGGAGATAGATGAATGGAGATGAGAGGATTGTGGCTTTTTGGGGTTTCCTGTGGTTGAGGTCAAACTGCAGCCATGAGCGCACACACACACACACACACACACACACACACACACACACACACACACACACACACACACACACACACACACACACACACACACACACACACACACACACACACACACTTTCTGAAACCCAACACAAAAGGCGCTTTCACACCGGAGTACTTTTCCCGTACTTTTCCAGTTTAGTTCCGTTAGTGCCTGGAATTTTGCGTTCACACCAAAAAGAGTACTTGTTCATGAAAACTTTTACCCCATTTTAGTCCCTGCTAGAGAGCAGGTACTTTCCTGGGAGAAATAAGTACCAATTTCTGATTGGCTGGGCGAATTGCAAACCACGCCCCGTAAAACTCGGAAAAGTTTTTTGAAGCCGCCATTGTATTTGCTGGCATTAGCATTATTAGCATTAGCCCCCGCACACCAACGGAGAGAGACTAACTTATGGCAACACAAAAGAAAACATGGGAGCGGTGGAGTGATGAGAGGTGTCGGCGTTCTGACGATTTACTCGGAAGGCTTCAGTAGAAGCTGCTGGGAGTCCCAGCAGCTTCTACTGAAGCCAGTCCCCAACTCCGGGACTTCCGGCCGGGGACTTTGGGTGGCAGTATACGCCGTGAAGTGGTTTGCGGCCTGCCAGTAAACCCAAAGCAGAAGAAGAAGAAGTGACGTCAGCGGCTTCATTTGCCTAATCCTCCCTCAGGGACTTATTCCGGTGTGAACGCGATCTGCTCTTTATTTCCATGGGGGTACTAAGTGCTGAGAACTAAGTATGGCAAAGTACTTGGTGTGAAAGCGGCTAATGATCCAGAGTGGATAAATGTACAAATGGCAGCAATGCATGATGGGAAAGCTTTCCAAAAACACCTGAATGCAGCTTTTGGGTGGGTAGTGGCATCAGTAATGGGTTGGAGGTGTGATTACACGGTCAGTTAGACAGATGGATCGATTCATGTGCCGACTATTTTCTCAATTAAGCGACATAATGTCATAAAATAGGGCTGAACGATTTAGAAAAACTATGTAATGGAGATTATTTCGAATGATATTGCAATACAATTTTGCAAAGAACTAGAAGGCATTTTTCAGCGCTGTATTCGTCCACATTTCCTAGAACCAAAAGGGGAAGTCTTTATTTTTCGTTGAGATATAAAATATAAACTCTATGAAGAGGAAGACTGTAAAATGCTGTTTCATCTAGCAGTGTTCCTCAAACTCGAGAATAAGCAAGTTTCTTTTCGGTCAAACTAAATGACCTTTACACTCCACTTTTCAGTCCGCTAAAACCTGTAGAAAACCTAGCTTTTAGATCAGCAGAACCTCACACTAGTTGCCGCTTGATATTTATTGATAAATGATTGAATAAAGCCAGATGTCTCACGTTACAGGAGCGCTTCCTGCTGACAAACTGCTCCACAGTGGACTCGACACCCGACGTGTGAACGCAGCATTCAGTCAGAGGACGTGCTGTCTTAACTAGACACACACACACACAGAGAGAGAGAGAGACCACTCACCTTTAAATACTCTCACAGAATGGTTAGTATCAGACGTGTGGTTTCTGCTTGTGAGAGCTTCATACTGCAGAGATACACTAGAGAGCTTCCCGTGTGCAGCATAATATAAATATTTAGTAACGGTTTCTGTTTCTAAAGCCCCACACGACTATCACAGACTAAAATAAAACTCTGGAAACTCCCCCCGTCTTCCATGCTCTCTGAATAAAAACTGAAAGCAGTCCACATACCGAGAGGATTACTGCACCGTCCCAAATAAAGACGTGCAGTATCAAACACTCGGGTGGAAGAGACACACGGCGCAGTAATTTTCTGCAGCTTCTGACAGAGTTCAAAGTAACAACTACTCTCCCAGAGTATTGAAACGTCTTTACATGGCTTGTTTTTCACCAAACGCCAAGAAAATACTCACTTTTTGGAATATTTTCTATGATAATTAACGTTAACAATTAAATAAGGGTTCTTTGTTTTCACTCACAAATCAAATCATAAAGATAGTGTCGCATAACATTTGGAAAAGACCGATATGTTTGAGTTAAGTTGCTTAAATGATTTTAAACGCACTAAAATCAAAACCATACCATTTGGAAATAATGAAACTGAAAGCATTTGATTTCCTACATTTCCCATAATGCAACTCTTCAGCATAGTTCCCAATCACATCGATTGGACTCCTGTCAATCACATCACCTTGTAACACTATTGCTTCTATTGGCTAGCGCTCCAACACATTGTACGTGATAGGCTAAGGGGCGGGACATCTCTAAGCTGGTTGACCAATCACAACAGAGCCGGCCAGCTAACCAATCAGAGCAGACTGGGCTCTGGTTTCAGACAGAGGGTGAAAAGAGGTGCTGCAGCACAGACAGTATGAGAAAAATAAAGAGCTTTTTGAACATTAGAGCATGGAGACATGTAGAGACACTACATACTGATATACACCTGAACATCAGCAGGAGAGGACTCTTTAAAGTAGAGACACTACATACTGATATACACCTGAACATCAGCAGGAGAGGACTCTTTAAAGTAGAGACACTACTACAGATATACACCTGATCATCAGCAGGAGAGGACTCTTTAAAGTAGAGACACTACATACTGATATATACCTGAACATCAGCAGGAGAGGACTCTTTAAAGTAGAGACACTACTTACTGATATACACCTGAACATCAGCAGGAGAGGACTCTTTAAAGTAGAGACACTACATACTGATATACACCTGAACATCAGCAGGAGAGGACTCTTTAAAGTAGAGACACTACATAGTGATATACACCTGAACATCAGCAGGAGAGGACTCTTTAAAGTAGAGACACTACATACTGATATACACCTGAACATCAGCAGGAGAGGACTCTTTAAAGTAGAGACACTACTTACTGATATGCACCTGAACATCAGCAGGAGAGGACTCTTTAAAGTAGAGACACTACATACTGATATACACCTGAACATCAGCAGGAGAGGACTCTTTAAAGTAGAGACACTACTTACAGATATACACCTGATCATCAGCAGGAGAGGACTCTTTAAAGTAGAGACACTACTTACAGATATACACCTGAACATCAGCAGGAGAGGACTCTTTAAAGTAGAGACACTACTTACTGATATACACCTGAACATCAGCAGGAGAGGACTCTTTAAAGTAGAGACACTACTTACTGATATACACCTGAACATCAGCAGGAGAGGACTCTTTAAAGTAGAGACACTACATACTGATATACACCTGAACATCAGCAGGAGAGGACTCTTTAAAGTAGAGACACTACATACTGATATACACCTGAACATCAGCAGGAGAGGACTCTTTAAAGTAGAGACACTACATAGTGATATACACCTGAACATCAGCAGGAGAGGACTCTTTAAAGTAGAGACACTACATACTGATATACACCTGAACATCAGCAGGAGAGGACTCTTTAAAGTAGAGACACTACTTACTGATATGCACCTGAACATCAGAAGGAGAGGACTCTTTAAAGTAGAGACACTACATACTGATACACACCTGAACATCAGCAGGAGAGGACTCTTTAAAGTAGAGACACTAAATACCAGAGGTGGGGACTCGAGTTACATGACTTGACTCGAGTCAGACTCGAGTCCCATATTTTTGGACTTGAGACTTGCTTGACTAACATTGATAAAAGACTTGACTTGGACTTGGTATTCATGACTTGAGACTTGACTTAAGCTTGAGACAGATGACTTGACTTGACTTGACTGTTTAAAATTAAATATTTGCGTTTGTTTTTGTAGTAAGATATTACGTTTAGTTTTTTCGAAAAATGTGATTGGGTGATTATAGCGCCATGCACGCAAACCTGGCAACCCACTAGACCGCAGGAGTGTCAGTTAACATGGCAGCGGCTTGCGTTACTCCAAAAATAGTGAAGTTTGGATTCAAGGATTATGTTGTCGATAACGCTAATAAGAAGAGAACAGCGGTATGCAGGGTCTGCAGCATAAAGATCAGTGACACGACCACCACAACATCCAACTTCATTCGTCACTACAAAAAACCCCACAGAGAAAGGTGCGTGAATGTGTTGTGTTAGCTAGAAAGCTAACGTTAAGTTTAAGCTACGTTAGACTTGGTTTCAAATCGATTAAGCATTGCAAAGAGAAGACAAAACGGTAAATGAACACTAGAACCGCCAAGGGATTCATTTTGACTAACCCCGATACTGACGGGCTGTCAGGAGAGGGAGAGAGAGAGAGGAAAAGAGATGCCTCGTTTATTTCCCCTGTGTTATTATCAGAAGTTACTATAAACTGTTGAATAATGTAGTTCATCTACTTTTAGTAGTTTGTTTAAATGTTTTAATTATGTTGTTTTTGTTTGTAGAAGTGCATCATTCCTTGATTTATTGTAAAATGAATCTGAACTTTTTGATCTGTTATGATGATAAACTGAAGCAATTTCTAAATTAACCCAATTAACTGAGTTTTAAATCCTAGCTATATTGTCTGCAGTTCTAGGGTTAATATTAATCTAATATGATTGTCATTGGTCTAAATTAGATTTCAAATGATTAACTGTGTATGTAATGAAGATCATAGTGTGGGTTAAATCCATTTTCATAACCACTGTCTTTTAACTGATTTAAATGCGGAAACTGGGCTTATTCATCAGAATTTTGTATGACTTGACTTGACTTGACCTGAGCAATGACTTGACTTGACTTGCTTGACTCTCACCACAGTGACTTGGGACTTGCTTGATACTTGTAGGTCAAGACTTGAGACTTGGCCATGACTTGCACATGTAGGACTTACTCCCACCTCTGCTAAATACTGATATACACCTGAACATCAGCAGGAGAGGACTATTTAAAGTAGAGACACTAAATACTAATATAAGCTTGAAGAAAGTCTTGAATGCTCTTCTTGCGACTCAAATCCACTTTGAGCAGTATTTACTTAGTTTAAAAGGTCATGAAAATCAGGACAAGACATGAAAACACAGTTTAAGTTGAACTGTGAAGAGGGAGAAACTGACAGTCAGTGAGTCAGAATGACAGGAATAACTAACGCTGATATGGAACAACGTGACAGACTGCTAAATATGTGTGATGAAGAGCTGAAGAAGTGACGGTGAAGCAACATGATTCACCAACAAGAGGAAGAGAGAGAAGGAAGAGAGCATGGAAATAGAGGAAGTGTGAAAACATGAAAAGCAAGAAGAAGGTTTTTCCATATAGAAACCAGATTTAAGTGGAATTTAAAGAGAAAGTAGGTGAAGTTAAGACGAGAGAGAGATATTGAAATGTGAGCAAAAACACGCCTTGGTTCAAGTAGAAAGTAAAGAGCAGATGTCAGGTATCTGAACAAACACTGGTGAAGCACAAGCACACACACACCTGCTACTGTTTCTACTGCAAACACAACCTTTGGACGCTGACACACACACATGCTCCGTTTCAAATGGAAATGTACAAACCACACACACACACACACAGATTACCGTCAGATAAGCGCTGTCACATGCCAACAAATAAGATGACCTGAAACTCTCCAACCTCCATTTAGGGGACTTTATGGGAAATAGAAAATTACTTATTTCTTCCCCAATTCAATGATATCGGTTCCAGTTAGGGCTGTCCCGAATACTATTTTTCGGGCTCCGGATAGTCGGTAGTAATCAGCAGCGAATATTCGGATTCGGGGGGGGGGGTGCGTAGTAATCAGCAGCGAACCGCTTCAACCTCACAAACCAAACCTCACGCACCTCTTCCTCAGAGAAACACTCCACTGATGGCGCATTTCCACTACAGCGCGGAGCGCGGTTTAAGCGTGCCCGGCCCATTTTTGGTTGCGTTTCCACTTAGCGTAGTACCGGCTAGCGGGTACTATTTCACAGTTTTCTGGCCCCATAAAATCGAGGTTCTTAGCAGGCCAACAACCAGGCTGAGTCGGGCGAGTATGCTAAACTACAGAGAGAGAATCGCTGGCAAGGGGGCTACAACTACAACAAGATGAACATATTTGACCATGATTTCATTGTAATACACGTTTCAAAATGATGCCGAAGTAACAACATACTGATACCGGTTAGTAGAAACCATGAATTAATGCTTTGACAAGTCTGCAGACAGACGGCAGGCGAAACACCTTTTAAAATGTGTGTTTTCTGAATGGAGATCGGCTAAGCTAACGCAGTATATGCTCCGACCGTCCACACTCACAACAACGGCCTATACAGACATAAATAAAGCAGCGACTGTATTCACCATGACACAGCAGTCTGTGGTTTGTACTTGTTTAACTTTTGTCTAGTTTCTGAACAGATATAAGGAGCTGTGAGCTCTGAGTGCTAACAGCTAACGGCTGATGTTGGTTTTATGGGGTTCTCATTGAAGATGACGTCACGGCTCCGCCTACACTGCGTTACTATAGTTACTGCCCCAGTTCCTAAACTGTAATGGAAACGCAGCATAAAGTGAGCCTGGCCTAACTATACCGTACTATGCCGTACTAAGCCGAGCGAGGCCCTGCAGTGGAAATGTGCCATGAGAGAGTTCATCCCTCCACGAGTTATAATGAACCTTCAGTCTGCAGTAATAAGACAGACAATAGACTTACGCAACAAGAATAGCAAGTAATTAAAGCCATTGTATGAAATTAAATGGAAGTAGTCAAATTAAAGCAGGCTAGAATCATTAGACAGAGGGCCTTTGTGGCTCTCTTCCCCCGGTCTTTACATCTCTTTTCATGTTTTCTATTCTTTACACAAGGAGAGCGTCGGGGCTTTTTTATTTTTTATTCGTGTAATGATTACTCTCGTCTTTTTTGGAGAGCGACGCCTCCAAGACTGACTGACGTGACCCCGAATTAACGGAGAGATTCGGAGGCAGACAAATGTTCCTACGCAGAGAAATATCCATCATCATAAACCTGTGTGTGTGTGTGTGTGTGTGTGTGTGTGTGTGTGTGTGTGTGTGTGTGTGTGTGTGTGTGTGTGTGTGTGTGTGTGTGTGTGTGTGTGTGTGTGTGTTACAAAGACAGACATAATGATGAAGTTAAAGAGAATCCTGGGTATAATAAAGGTCTGCAGACATGGTGCTCCCGCGAGGGTTTTTCAAAACACTGACAAAACTGACTCACAAATTGCTCCATCAACGAGACAATGTGATCCGACTTGATGTGATCTGCCTCCCCGGGGTGTCTAATGCGGAAGACATTAATGGAGGGGGGATAAAAAAAGACGAGAGCAATTTGTTAAAATGTTTTCGTTTGCACAGGAAAAAAAGCTCATCTGGGCTCATTCATTTCGCCTCTAAAACAATCAAAGATATCGGTGGCTTCAAGCCTCGTTTGACTCTCAGGAAATGTAAGGAAACTGCTTTATTGTGATCACAACAACAACAACAAGTGTGCTTCTTGAAGAGATTGTCCGACCAAACAGAACGACGTTACTGTTGACGGGGTAATTCAAACAGAAACATTAGGTGCTTTCACACCAAGTACTTTGCCGTACTTAGTTCATCAGAACTCTTTAGTTCTCATGAACAATTTGCCTTGCAATTATGATATATTATGAACTTGTTAAGATAATATATGGATAAATAGCAAGCTCTAAAAAAAAGTCAAGAGGCGCTTTCACACCAAGTACTTTGCCGAACTTAGTTCATCAGAACTCTTTAGTTCTGATGAACTAAAGTACAGATCGCGTTCACACCGGAATAAGTCCCTGGGGGAGGATTAGGCAAATGAAGCCGCTGACGTCACTTCTTCTCTTCTGCTTTAGGTTTACTGGCAGGCCGCAAACCACTTCACGGCGTATACTGCCACCCGAAGTCCCCGGCCGGAAGTCCCCGGAGTTGGGGAAGGCTTCAGTAGAAGCTGCTGGGACTCCGAGTAAATCGCCAGAACACCGACACCTCCTCATCTCCACCGCTCCCACGTTTTCTTTTGTGTTGCCATAAGTTAGTCTCTCTGCGTTGTGCGCTGGGCTAATGCTAATGCTAATAATGCTAATGCAAGGAAAATAAAATGGCGGCTTCACAAAACTTTTCCGAGTTTTACGGGGCGTGGTTTGCCAATCAGAAATGGGAACCTTTTTCTCCCACGAAAGTCCCTGCTCTCTAGCAGGGACTGAAAAGGGGTGGAAAGGTTCTCATGAACTAAGTTCTAGTTCCGGATTATTTTAGTGTGAACGCACATTTTCGGAACTTTCGGAACTATACTGGGAAAAGTACTCGGTGTGAAGACATTTGGCTTAAAGCGGGACACTGCTTAGTCGTTTCCAACCAATAATCAATCTTTCCTTTACCCTTAAAAAGGTTCATTATGATCCCAAAGACCAAGACATTTTCCTAAGTCTGACCAAAGTGGTTTTCTCTTTGTAACTGGAAACAATATCAGGATATTTCATTTTACACATTACACAAAAAAAGATCGGTTTTCATTGACTAAAGTTACAGAAATATGACTTGTATTTTGGTCAAAAACAACAAACTCTTTCGACTTTTGTGTTAGAGCCATGGACGAAACAAAAACTTGGACCTTAAAATGTGGGCAACTGGGTTCCTTTCTTCTTTACCCTCAGGTGTGTTTTCTTCTGCTTTTACAGCATCAAAGATAGAAACATCATCCACATGCAACTCAATGTGAATTCTCCGGACAACAATGAACTCTATTCACACATCGGACATTAAAGACTTTGACTTTTTTCAAGAAGGTGAAAGCAGGGTAAAGTCCATTGGGTTTTCCATGAAGAAACAAAAACACAATTGTTCTCTGATTCAACTCAAAAGCACTTGTTGAGGCAATGGAGGGAAAGCTGATCAATGGCTTCCAGTTTCTCCACAATACGACTTTATGGTCACCAAGACTGACTAAGAAATCAGAAATGAACAAAGACATTGCTCAAGAAATCAGCTACTTTGTTCAATGCTAATTAAACTGGAGAAAATGGTTTGTTTTCTTACATTTAGAGTTCATTAGGAAGGGATTTCTGCACTTCTCCAAAAGCTACAACCCACAAAGAAGAAACAGAAACGACCAGAAGTCAGTAATCAGTCAGAAAGCTTTCCACATCCCCCGACAACAGGAGCTTAATGAGAGCCACACATTAACAGCTGGACAAACAACACAGCAAAACCCCTCTGCACACACACACCTCACTCACCTAACACACACCAATCAGCTGCTGCAGACACACAAGGCAAGACCACACACTTCAAAACGGACTTTGTTAGCCTACAATTCTGCCTCTAAGGGTTTAGAATGCACCTTTTTGGTAGTATTTCCATCATTTCTGGACAAAAAGAGTTTTGCCACCTTTTAAATGCCTCCAATCATTTTATAAGAACATACGAAATATTTGGGCTCAGGTTGTCCAAAGTTTCAATTTTACACATGAACTACACAAAATAAGATACGTTTTCAATTTCTAAATATACAAGGAACAGGTACAATTGGTCGTAATTTGGTCATAACATCTTTTGCCTTTTCTTGAAAGTGACTAGCAATTTAGCGGGTTTTCCCTTTCCTTTTCCACCCAATAAACAATGTTGTTTGAATATATATTGCCACCACAACAGCTCTTTAACTCTAAAATGTGTTATTATGGTCACAGTGACCACAATATTTTCCTAAAGCCGTTTTTTCTCGTATGAAATCCGGACAATGTTGAGAAAAATCTGGTCTGCAAAGTCATTTACGCAACTACCACTAAATGCACCTTTTTGGTAGTATTTCCATTACTTTTGGTCAGAAATCACAACCTTGCAACCCTTTAAATGCTAGCTTGGTGTCGTTTTATGAGAAGACAAGAAATAATCATTATTTGGCAACGATAAACTAGGGATGTCCCGATCACCTTTTTTTGCTCCCGATCCGATTCCGATCATTTGATTTTGATAATCTGCCGATACCGATTTTTCCCGATCCGATCTTTATGCAATGCATTAAGAGAAGAAAAAGGTAACAGATAACGGCTGGTCATCCAACGCGATGAATTCAGCTATCTTGGCTGTTCTTTTGTTGGACTTTTCACTGTTCTGGGGCAGTTTCTCTTTCCTTTTAAAAGTCTCTGAAAGTGTCGGTTGTTTCAGTGCCGTTACCCGAGTGGCCGCTGTGTACTCGTCGTGTTGTTGTTGTGTGTTTGTTTCTCAGGTGGCGTATTAGATTGGTCGTGTTGAACGTAGCTCTGTTCTTCCACAATGTGGAACCTCCGCCTTGCAAACATTGCATCTGGCTGTTACACTGCCTTCGCTTTCAATTTTATAATACTTCCAAACTCCTGACATTTTCTCTGTCCCGACTCCCGAGTCACCAGCTGAACGTAGCCTCTTGTTAGCTTACTGCTACTATTAGACACTGCGCCCTGCCCACTCTGTTGCCAGATTTGAGAGAAATAAGCAACCAGAGGCCTGTACTACGAAGCTGGTTCAATTTAACCTGGATATGTTGGAGTTAGCCGGTTGGCCTAATCCAAAACATACGCGCTGGCGCTAAGCTGTGTACTACGACGCCGGTTATCAAGTGGATCGCTCAAGCCAGCCGTGTCCTATCTAGTTAGGTGCGCGTTCACATGAAAGGGGTGGTATTTGGAGCATTCGACCAATCGGAATCATGGAGAAACAACGAGCCACCTATTTCACGGCTGAGGAGCAGACACTCATAATGAGCCGATATGAAGATTTAAAACACATATTAAAAGCGAAAAGCAGCACCCTGGCGGCTGCCAAACGTCGCCAACAATGTTGGCAAGACATTGCAGACAATGCGTAAGTAAAATAAGTATATATATAAATATATATGTATATATGCCTATAGGCTATATGCAACAGCGTGCAGAGCTGCACATCTTTAAAAAGTGTATTGGATGCACGCCAGTCATGTACAAAAATAAATCCGGCACTTCCAGATTAATGTTTTACTTTATAGGATAAATCAGGGCTTCTCAAACTCCGGACCAAGGTCCGGATCCGGACCGAACTGCAAATCAATCCGGACCAAACCCTGTGTCCCATTATAAAAAAATAAAAATCTTTTTTTTAATTTTTTTTATTCTGATTCTGATAAATTAATGTACATCATTGTGTACGCGCGTCTTGTGTCTGACGCATTGTGAGAATGAACGTGCATATATATTTACTTGGGTGCGCGAGCGTGACACGCATTGCAGACCGCAAGTTAACCGCAAGTTACCTTGACTTTCTAATGATTCTAATGCCTTTTTTGCCGAGGTTCAAGGCATTGGCTACAGACAACAGTGCCATTTCTCCCACTAGTTCAAGCCATCATACTGTATGTATGTATTGAATGTGTGTGTATACAGGGGCGCCGTTTGCCGACAGGCAAGGCAGGCAAGTGCTTGGACCAGAAGTGGGCCCCCAAAGAAGGTAGATTAAGAAGGTCCACAGCAACGACACATGAAACATCCTTTAATTTACTGCAACGACATGCATAGAGCGCCGTAAGAAACTGCTTCTTAATTTCAGTTTCGTTTCTCCACTCCGGGAGGGGGGGGGGGGGGGGGGGGGTACTTTACTGGCATTGATCCGGACCAGTGACCTTGTATAAAGTTCACAAGTGGACCTTTAATTAAAAAGTTTGAGTACCCCTGGGATAAATAGACCAAATTGATCATTGAGTGGCAGCCTTTTTTGCATTATAATATCATCGACCGAGGGTCACAAGTGGACTTTAAGCCTAATATTTTTGTAATCCTTTTCATTTATAGAATTTTTTTAATTCAAGCTGTACATGACGTTTTTTTTTACTTTTTCAGATGCAACCCTGGCGGGTCTAAAAGGACTTGGGAGCAAATGCGAGTGAAATATAAAAACATCATTCAATCTGGTAAATGTCCCTCTTTGCGATCTTAAAAATATAACTACACGTTTAGTATTGCTTCAATTAGTCTGTGTTTCATAACTGTATAGGAAAGCAGTCACATTTTTTCACAATTCTTGCAGCCAACAAGAAAAGAAATGAGCAGAGGAAGACAGGAGGGGGCCCTCCTCCAGCAGCTTTCACCCCTGCCGAGGAGCTGGCCCTCAGCAAAAATGTGGGTCGGCCCTTGATGGCAGGGGTGGAAGGGGGGGTCTCTACAGACCCTGGTGGCAGCAGCTCACACCACCTTTTCATACAGGGTAAGAGTCAGGGAGCTTTAAACAGCTGGGATGCTATACAACACAATTATATATCTATTTTTGTGGGAGTAAGTGACATGTAGGCCTATTTTATTGTTCTGCAGATGATGGGGAGAACGTGGTGTTGCTGCCCCCCCCAAATCACCCACTACCTCATACAGAGGTAACGTAACCTTTGGTATGTCGCCCTATATGGTCGCTGAATATGGATAACACAGACCATTGACATTTCTTATTTTTTTCAGGAGTGCCTGGATGATGATGAGACGCTGTCTGTGTTCTCAGAGAGCGCTCTGCCGGTACACTTTAGTATTTTGTTACCAATGATATGAACTTCTCAATTTGCCTCAAACACAGACAGAGAGGGTGTGGTCACGTTGCTTTAATTGATTACTTAATTTGATTACTTGCACATGGTGGTGGTCTGCACATGGGACAAATGACTACTCTCTATTGAAAAGATATTTGCTGTGCTCAATTTGCAGGAAGAAGAAACTCTTCCACCCCCGCAGCCTGGGCCCTCCACATCTAGGGCCTCCACATCTAGGGTTCATCACGACAAGTAATTAATTAAACTGAATGTAAAAGTATAGGCAACTTTAAAATGCTCAGCTTTCTTGCTGTGAGCCATGCTTGAATGTTAAAGCAACATATATGTGTTTCATGTGTTTCAGGCTGAAGCAGACTCTGTGAGGGCCCTTATAAACGGACCCTCGTCCAAACATAAAAATCAATGCACAAACAATGGATAAATGCCCTACGCATACTGAAAATGAAGTTGGAGGTTGAAAAACTGAAAGAGAAAGACAGGTAATTTTGTAACATTCTGTCATTTATTTTCAAGTCAAATAAAGGTGCATAAGGTGACCTTTATCTTTTAGGATACCTAAAAGAGAAATGCCTTTTTTCTTTACTGAAAAAGTAAACACAAATAATATGTTTTTCTCTTTTTCCTTCAGGAATGGCTGACAAAATAAAAACCTACATAAATCACCCAAGGCCTCCTCTCTGTGTGTTTTTTTAAGTATTATGCAAATAAGACTGTGATGGCATCTCTGACAGCCCTGCCAGTAGGGTAGTCTAATGGCGCGCAGTTCCACTACAGCGCGGAGCTCGCTTTAAGCGTGCCGTGTCGTGCCGTTCCCGTTTTTGGTTGCGCTTCCACTAGGCCTAGTTCCGGCCCGGGGCCATTTTTCACGTCTTTTCTGGCCCGAGAAAATTGTGGTTCTATCGAGGCCAACAAACAGGGCTGAGTCGGGCTGAGTATGCTAAACTAGAGAGAGGAGCGCTGGCAAGGGGGCTACAACTACAACAAGATGAACATATTTGACCGTGATTTAATTGTAATACACGTTTCAAAATGATGCCGAAGTAACAACATACTGATACGGTTAGTAAAAACCATGAATTAATGCTTTGACAAGTCTGCAGACAGACGGCAGGCGAAAAACCTTTTAAAATTCGTGTTTTTCTAGATGGAGATTGGCTAAGCTAACGAAGTATATGCTCCGACCGTCCACACTCACAACAACGGCCTATACAGACATAAATAAAGCAGCGACTGTATTCTCCATGACACAGCAGTCTGTGGTTTGTACTTGCTTAACTTCTGTCTAGTTTCTGAACATATATAAGGAGCTGTGAGCTCTGAGTGAACAGCTAACGGCTGTGTTGTGTTTCTGGAGTTCTCATTGAAGATGACGTCACGGCTCCACCTACACTGCGTTACTATAGTAACTACCCCAGTTCCTAAACTGTAATGGAAGCGCAGCATGAAGTGAGTCGGCCCTGTTAAGGCCAAGCCGTACCGAGCCGTACCGAGCGTGGCCGAGGCCGACGTGTAGTGGAAATGTGCCATAAGGTGATGGGGTCGACCACTGGAGGTTGGGGGTTTGCAGGAGGGGCCCTCTCCTTCCTCATGGTGGCGATGTTGTGCAGCACAACACAGGCAGTTATTATGCGGCAAGCTCTTTCAGGGCCACTCTGAGCCCCCGCAGGCAGGTGAATCTGGCCTTCAGTATACCAAAGGTCATTTCTATCCTGACCCTGGTCTTGGCATGGGCCACATTGAAACTGGTTTGTGGCCCTTCACCAGGGTCAGGATAGGGGGTCATGAGGAATGGCTGGCAGGCATAACCCCTGTCCCCAAGCAGCACTCCACTGAAGAGCCCTGAAGAAAAAGGAATATTTCCACAATAAGTACCACAAAAGGCAGCTTAAGAAGCACAAAACAATAAGAATGTACAGTTGCCATACCCTGCTCCAGTTTGTGACACAGTGATGACTCTGAGAATATCCGTGAGTCATGGACTGATCCAGGCCACTTTGCCTCAAGGCTGGTGATGACACACTGTGGTCACAGGTGGCCTGCAAAAGCATGTGGGGTTAACAAGCCTACTTCCACAATAAGAGCATCATAGTCAGTGTAGCATCAATGTTCATTTGAAATACGTCCATGTTATAGATAAAGATAGTCCAAGTGTGACACATGTACTGTGTGAATATTTAAATGTGTGAGTTCCTTTTATCACCCAGACTTCAATGTGTGTTCTGTAAGTGAATGTGCAAGATTTACCTGAATGTTGAGGCTGTGGATGGATTTGCGATTGACATAATCGCCTTCATTTTCTCCCAGGGACGCAGAGATCGGAATATGTGTGCAGTCAATACAGCCAAGCACCCTGGGAAACCCTATTAAATAGTAGGCTGCATTTATTATACAACAGTGTACGTCATAGGAACAACATTCACTGTAAAGATATAATCGCATATCAATACCTGCCATGCTGTAAAATCCCTCTTTGATCGTCTGCGTGGGACATGTGCCAGGAAACACAATAAAGGACTCTGCGAGCCCTGTCAGAGCATGTGCGACCTTATGAATAGCACTGCAGACTGTATTCTTGCTAAGGTTCTCTGCATCCCCCACGGCATAAGAAAACTGCCGGTTGCAAAGAAGCGCAAAGCAATACATACAGTCTGCGGCACTGTAAGGGCACAACTCCGATGTGTGGCATTAGCAATATATGGCTCGAGGAGCTGACACAGATAAGTCAGCCCTTCTGACGAGAACCTGTATCTTTCATACAAATACTCTTCAGGGAAAGCCAAAGGGTTTATCTGTCCCTAAAGATTCTCTCCAGCCTGAGAGCACTCTCACTATCTGAGCGCCAAGCTCCACAGGGTCATCTACAAATGCCGACGTCATTTTCACAGAGATCTCATTGGTCGATAGGCGGAGCTTTTATAGGCTGATCTCTTAGCCTGCCACCTAACCTGCTCCGGAGCAGGTTTGCCGCTCAGCATAAGTTACCATGGAAATCTAGCCTGCTAAAAAGAGAACCAGCGTCGTAGGACCGGAAAGCCCGAGATTTCCCTGAATTTAGCCGGCTAAGAGAAATCCAGCTTCGTAGTACAGGCCTCTGGTCTATGAAAACAAGCCCAAAAGAAGCAACACATACATGATGCTTTACTTTACTTTGAGTATTTAAATTCAATACTACCTTATACTAAAAGTATAGTTTAGGAACATGTATTGTGCTTTTTTATTCCACTACTTTTATTAACACCAGCTACTGTTTACATAGAAAACACATGACCTTTGTATATGATTTAATGCAGTACGTTACGACCAATATCTTACAAAAAAATTGCTAAAGTTGTCTTAATAGTAACAAAATTATAGCATTGTGAAGCACCTTGAGATGACGTTGTTTTTTAAAGTGTGCTATATAGATGAAATGTATTATTAAAAATGTAAATGTCCTTACATGTATTTAATGTAATATAATACTTTCAAAGCAGTCATGGCTGGCTATACTATACTTCTACCATTTTGAATTCAGGGTATTTCCACATTTCTGAAGTGAAGGATCTTCTTCCACCTCTGGAAGTCATTATTGAAGCAGCTCAACAGGATCAGCCCACTCACTGAGGCTCCAGATGTTCTGTGCATTGATTAATGTCCCAACACATTCCTGCTGTCTGCCTAATGCCAGATATCGTTTAAAAATCTGGTAATTAAACATGATATTGCCAATATTAAACATTTGAATCTGCAAAAACTAATTCAAAGTCATGCAAGGAGTTATCACAGCCCTGGCATCAATTCGGCTGCCTACAAAACTCAAAAGACATTTTTAAAAGTTATGTTTCTCTAAGTTTTTAAGCAATTGTACGGTGGCCCGGAAGTGCAAGACACCACAGCATTTCACAAAACACCACAGCATTTCAGAAAACACTACAGCATTTCAGAAAACACAACAGCATTCAGAAAACACAACAGCATTTCAGAAAACACAACAGCATTTCAGAAAACACTACAGCATTTCACAAAACACAACAGCATTTCAGAAAACACAACAGCATTTCAGAAAACACCACAGCATTTCACATTGGACGGAAAGGGTATTCCTTTAGGGAGAACACTTCTTGTTTGTGATTGGACAGAGCCAGCCAGAGAAGCACTGCTGTGATTGGTTGTTTTTGCTGCCAGTCAAGAAATGACGCTTCGTGATTGGTCAGCACCCGACAGCGCAACATGTCCCAACACATCAACCGTTAGCTGTTAGCACACACTCAGAGCTCACAGCTCCTCATATCTGTTCAGAAACTGGACAAAAGTTAAACAAGTACAAACCACAGACTGTCTATGTCATGGCGAATACAGTCGCTGCTTTTTTATGTCTGTTGTGAGTGTGGGCGGAGAGCAGCTACAGGTTAGTTTAGCCTGATCGATCTGCCCCTCTCCAGCAAGTCTTGTTTGAATACAGGGAAACACTGACAGCTACGGTGAAAACTCGAGCGATTAGAGCGATGCGAAAAAACCATGAATTAATGCTTTATTAATTCATGGTTTTTAAGGGGCTTATCTCCATGTAAATACTATGGTAGACTACCAATATTCGCATCGCTCTAATCGCTCGAGTTTCACCGCGGCTGTCAGCTGGTTTGCTTCTGTCATTCAAACAAGACGTGCTGGAGAGGGGGCGGGGCGTATCTCCATGTAAATCTATGGGAGATACCAACTACAACAAAGTAGGACGCCAGGAAACCCGGCTAACTACATGGCTCAGGTGTATAATTCATGACTAAACCAACACACACTGTCACACACGCACGCACACACACAGTTTTTTTTTTTAATGGCTGCAGGAGTGTGTGTTTTCTGGATCCAGTGCGACACACACATCCAGCCGGATCTGCAGCGCGATACGCAACTAAAGTGTGGAGAATCAGGATGAGGCTTTTTCTTCCTCCTCCTCCCAATACTGAACCCCCAATGAATGTGGGTTGTAAAATGAAGTCAAGCTAGAACGAGTTAGAAGCGTTTACACCAAGAGCGTGGTTCGTGTCCTTTCAAGATAAAAGCCGAAATGGCTGCATAATAGCAATGGCAGACTGTCATAACAAGATATATGACAAAAGTCACAATATGTTTTAAAATACAGGACAATTAATTGTAGGATGTGTAGCAGTGTGTTTGTGCACTTGTATGTGTGCTAGTGTGCATTACTACATATAAAAAGCTACGTTTTAAAGTCATGTGAATGCACGTTTTTAAGTGAAATGTTTGCATTCACCCTTAAAGTTATGACTCGATTTCATGAATGGTGCAGAGACAAGAGAAGGGTATGTTTCAAGCTACAGCTACTGCAAACACATCTGTACAATTGTCCAAAATAATCGATTTGAATAAAAAGGATGCTAAAATGTGTATTAAATCACACTTCCTCGCTGTAAAGGATTTTTAAAGTCTCTCAACATGTCTTTATGAAGATATTGCTTTATGATAGTATACTTTTTTCTTCAAATTTAAATTATTTTAGCAGTAAATATGTGATAAAAAACGTATCTAGATTTTCAAAAATGTACAACCTTTCCGCTTAGCAAAACATATCAGAGTCAAAGAATGAAATCTACTGTAGTTTAGTTAACATACTTTATTTGACAATAGAATACATTCCCATTGAGTTGCAGTACATTTGAGACTTCTGGGCACTGTTTGTCAAAAGGGATTTTATTTTGAAAGTCACATCCGGAAGTCCTCCTCTGCATTCCATATTTCCTTCTTTAACAGAGGCAGATTAAACTGAGTCCCCTGGGTTTAAAGTGAAGGCCATTAGAAAGTCAAAAACCCCTTCAAAGTAAAAAAGGAAATAAAAATAACTTGGTTCTAACATTCAAACAAGGACGTTCAAAAATGCATTTCACAAGCTGAAAAAGAGCGACACAATTGCCCCTTTTTTTGACAGATGTCATATAATCCATGTTTTAGATTAAACCAGTGTTAAATAGATTACGCACACTTAATTTCCATCTATTTTAATCTATTTAGACCCCCTAGAGAGATATCAATTGGATTCATTTTTTAGATCCATGTTTATATATATTTAATCTTTCTCATTTTATTCTTGTGGACATTTAAAAAGGGCAGCATTGGGGTAAATCTTCAGAGAGTGCAGTTGAGCGTGCAGTCGCCCCTGCTGCTAATTCGAGGGTCCGGACGGGGCACAATGGAGGCTTTGTTGCGGAGAATTTGTCTGAGAAGTAATCCTTGACACTCGGCCATTCAGGGGCCGAACCTTTTGTTTCATAAGTCCCTGAATGTTACAGTAGGCTCGGTGCATTACAACAACTTAAAGTGTGCAGCATTGAGTAAACGCTGGATGTGAGGGCTGTGTTTTAAGGGCTGTGTTTTAAGGGTATAGTTGAGAGGTTAAAGGGGAATAAATGAATCCTTAATGTGTGTTTTGTTGTTGCCTTTGAGTATTAATCATTAATACATGACGATGGGCTTCAGGCAATGAATGGTGTTACAATTGGTATTTTAAAAGGTAAAAATGGCACATAATTTACTATTTTCTTTGATTGAATGGACCTAATAGCCAATCAGGGACATGCACAATTGCAATAAATTGGTGGAAATGTGTTGTCAGGGTCATAAGGGTATAACACATTCAATAAAATAGTTTTTTTGTCAACTTTTCCATCACCACAACCATTGGAGGATATTTTTAGGTAAACAGTCATAAATGAGAACGAAAAATATAAGTTGCTGGTTTTAATAGAATTCAAGATACCTACAAACAGACACATTATCTTCCCTCAGGCTAAAACAGGCAGAGAAAACAATACACACACACAAACACACACACACACACACTCACTCAGAGTGCGAGTGCCACCGTGTGTCAGTCATGTTGTACTGATTAACTCATTAAGTGTTTAAATGACTTATAAGTGACTGATCAATCTGCCTGACAAACTGTCTATCTGTTCATCTGACGGATCATTGTGGTGTGTGTGTGTGTGTGTGTGTGTGTGTGTGTGTGTGTGTGTGTGTGTGTGTGGTGTGTGTGTGTGTGTGTGTGGTGTGTGTGTGGTGTGTGTGTGTGTGTGTGTGTGTGTGTGTGTGTGTGTGTGTGTGTGTGTGTGTGTGTGTGTGTGTGTTGGAATGAGCAGGCGGACAGGAGGTGCTGCAGAGGTCAGTGAATGATCCTGTCATCTCTACCTGCTCTGATCCACTGTCACACACACCTTCAGCGGTAATATCTTCACTTCTTCACAGTGAAATGTATGGAAACACCCTCTCAGTGAAAGTGTGTGTGAAGGTGTGTATGTGTGTTTAGTGTCAGGATCAGAGAACGACAACTCTCCTCTGTTCCAGTCCAGATTCACTCTGACCCTCTGGGGCTTCTTCTGCAGGCTGAGAGGAGTGGATGGAGCTGATGGTGACCATGCTGAGTATTTACCTTGAATGAAAGCTATTCTCCATGATCCAGATTCATGATGACCTTCCTCTGGACAGACTCTGCTAACACACCAGTACCAGACTCTACTGTCTGTAACCTGGACATCCCAGCTGTGAGTCCCTGAGTTAAAGCCCTCAGAGCCCAGGACAGAGCCGTGTCATCAAACCTCTCTGGATTATCAGGAAGTTCCTGTCTCTCTCCTCCTCCTCTCACCACTGGTCAGATCTTCAGACAGGATAGTCTTGGACCAGCAGTGTTTGGGTCCAGGATGACAGGATAATATGACCATGTCCTTCATCTTCTCCAGATGTTGAAGCTGAGGTGCCAGGTGTTTGGCCTGGTCTATCAGAGCTCCTGAGGGCAGCTGTGGAACCTCCAGCAGGGGCGCTGCAGCCTCTCCACTGCAGCCTTGTAGTTGTGCAGGAAGGAGACGTCTTCATCTCTCAGCTCCTCCTCTGTGTCTCTGACTGTGTGTGAAAGAGCTGCTATCTCTCTGCTCACAGCCTCCATCTTCTCCTCCATCATCTTCCTCTTCTGCTCCTCTTCCTCCCTCAGTGCAGCCATCCTGGCCTCCTCTTCCTCTTCTAGAAACTGGTGAAGCTTCTTAAACTGCTCCTTAATCTGCGTCTCTGTGTGTCGAGCCTGGACCTTCATGTGTCCTGCTGTTTGATCAAACTTCACTTTCACTTTTTCAAAGAGCTTCAGTTTCTCCTGAAAGGGCTGCAGAGCTTTCTGGAGCTCCTCCCTGAGATCCTGAGCAGCTTCATCCATGGGTCTGATTCTGTGATTGGTGTGGTTTTTGAAACACTGCAGACGAGACACACTGGCTGCTGATGGTCCAGACAGAAGAGTTGAGTTTCTCAGAGTGCAGACTGCAGAGAGCCTCAGGAGGTCTGATCTCTCTCCAGTAAGAAGGTCTCACACAGGTTCTTCAACACCCGGTTACAGGGGGATTTCTTGTTGAAGATTCTGTCTTACAGACTGGACACTCTCGTGATGGTCTCTCTCTCCACCAGGTCTGCAGACAGGCTTTACAGAAGCTGTGGCTACAGGACAGAACAACAGGATCTCTAAAGACGTCCTTACTTCATGAAATTCACTTTGAGTGTTGTTGTGGAGACTCACCTTCAGGGGGGGAGGGTCCGCAGGTTGAAGCAGCAGGGTTGTAGTTTCCACTTTTCTCTCCTGTAGCTGAACTCAGAGGAAGTTGTTAGTTCGGTCTGAAGGTGAAGTGATCGTCTGTTTTCAGTCCGTCTCTCTCTCTCTGCAGTGAGGAAGAATAAACAAACTGTTTCCTGGTGTGTCTCAGGTGAGTCAGTGAGGGAGGAGCTCTGTCACGCCTCCTCTGCTGAACTCTGTAACCTCTCATGTAACACAGGGTGTCTCATCATCGCTGCATAGAAGTTGTTGTGGAGGAGTTAAACTATAAACTCATGTATCATTGGAGAGGAAACGAGTCCGTCTCTTGTGCGTACAGAGATTGGATGGCCCTGAGAAGAGACCAGAAGTGTAAGTAACTAAGTACATGTACTCAAGTACGGTACTTGATTACATGTACACACACACACACACACACACACACACACACACACACACACACACACACACACACACAACACACACACACACACACACACACAGTGTTGCTCATGTTGTGTCTGGTGGAACAGGCTCACCAGGCGAGACCCTGAATATTTGTGGTAAAACTGCAGACATTTCCAATACTCTGGCTTTCTTAAATGTCTGCAAATCATCTGTATGGTTACAGAAACAATGTGTTATTGGCAGTGATTGATGTGTCATGGCTCTTAGGATGGCAATAACGGTCGGTCCACCACTTCGTTTTAGACAGAAATATCTAAAATGACCATGACCGTTAGCTTGTGGGTTAGCTAACATAGTTTTTAAATGGCAGCAAATCCTGGCTTTTGATTTCAGAATCAGAAAAACGGGTTTATTGCCAGGTAGGTTCACACATACGAGGAAGTTGACTTGATGTTGGTGCATACATAAAATAAAATAAGAATCCTATAAAACAAAAATCTTTAAGGACACTGTAATAAAATATAGTTAAATATCAATAAAATAAAGCAGTAATTTACAGCGAAATAGAATGCAGTGAATTATAGAATATAAACTATGAAATATGAAATAAGAATATGTGCAGTAAGCAGTATTGAACATTGTGTGCATTAATGTAATGCATATAGTCTACGTTGTGTCAGTGGGGGGGCCGGGCCTTGTTTAAGAGGCCGGTAGCGGAGGGGAAGAAAACTGTTCAGGTGGCGAGAGGTTTTGGTCCTGATGGAGCGCAGCCTCCTGCCAGAGGGGAGGGGGGTGAACAGTTCGTGTCCAGGTGGCAGGGTCGGCCACTATCTTCCCTGCCCGCCTCAGGGTCCTGGAGGCGTGCAGGTCGTGGAGGGATGGCAGATTGCAGCCGATCACCTTCTCTGCAGAGCGGATGACACGCTGCAGCCTGCCCTTATCCTTGGCTGTGGCTGCAGCGTACCAGATGGTGATGGAGGAGGTGAGGATGGACTCCATGATGGAGGTGTAGAAGTTCACCATCATTGTCTTTGGCAGGTTGAATTTCTTCAGCTGCAGGACTTTAATTGAATATTTGGGACAAGACTGATTCTCAGGAGGGATTTGAACCCAATTCAATTGGGTCAACAAATCTGTTTCTTGGATAAACTAGACATGCTTTATAATAGGCAGGTTTAAGACACTAAATAATCATATTTCCTTTATCCTTTGGTACATACTGATGTGTATCTTAGATTACCTAAAGAAAGTGCCCTAAAATGTTTTCAGACGTTTATGGTCGACTGACTTTTTCTCAAGAACCACCAGCAGTTCAAGGTTTTCTCCTATTCTGAGAAAGATTTCAACATCTACAGGACAGATGGCACATATTTTGATATCAGTTTTACTAATGATCAAATTTGGTACGTGGTAAACAATACAAATCTGATAAAAAAGCTGTCAGGAGTGGGATTTGAACCCACGCCTCCAATTGGAGACCAGAAGACCCTTTGATCAGGAAGGAGTCGATCCTTGAGTCTGGCGCCTTAGACCGCTCGGCCATCCTGACACTGTTAGTGAACCAGAAAAGATGAGAATTTACCGCTAACATCATTTGGAACAAACATTCATAGTTCCCAGAGGATGAATCCCAATGATTTTGGCGATCCTTTGACTTTTCATCGTGCCACGAGCCAGCAGAACGTCCAGTCACTCTTTACTTTGGTTTATGACTAAATACCCCTTGAGTCTGGCGCCTTAGACCGCTCGGCCATCCTGACTACTACTTTTACAATTTTCTGTCTCAGATATCCCAAAATTGTTTATAATTGGGAGGTTTAAGTCACTAAATAATCAATGATTCTTTGGTACCAAAATCTCTGTTTCGATCACTATTGGGTGTTTCTCAATGTCGAGTGCGCTTGCTTGGTAGCACATGTCTTCCAAGTCAGTTGCTCCAGAAGCGAGGCAAGAATACTTCCTGGCATTCGAAAACGAAGAGTGGAACAGGCGAGCAAGTGTGCAGGTGTGCATCATCTGAGAGGCCCCGCCTTACATTTTCCGCCACAGATTTGGGGAAATTGGTCCGTGCGCAAAGCATTGTGGGGATTTTAAGACCGCGGAGTCTACACATGTGCATCCTCGAAATTTCTCGCTACGAAGTTAATGCAGTTATGCATTTTAACGGCTGTAATCATTGTTAGCGTGAAACCGGAAGTGACGTCATTGTAAACAACGGAGACGCCTTTCAATAAAGCTTTTCAAAATAAAAAACTGTACATTAATATAACATTCAGCAATAACGTTAGCCACAAGCTAATGCTAACCGGAATAAGTATTTCAGAATAAAACAGTTTTAAAGGGCCCATGTCATGGCCATTTCCACTGATCATAATTACATTGTTGAGGTATACTAAAATAGATTTATACTGTGCAATTTTCCAAACTCACATTGGTTTCGCATACAGCATCTCTGTCAAGCATGTGTATTCAGCAGTATTCACTTCTCCACTAAACGACTCGTTGGAGCTCTTGCCCCCCCCTCCCTGTGAGCCTAGTGTGCTCCGATTGGTCAGCTCGGCCACTCTGTTCTGATTAGTCAACCACCAGAGAGGCTCCGCCCGCTTTTTTCGGGGAACATCAGTGTAATGGCGTCGGTACAGCTGATATTTTATACTAACTAACCGAACTGAACCTACAACTGTTGTTATAGAAGAGTGTGACGGCCCCAGGGCCTTTGTGCAGGTGTGTTGCAGGGCTTACGGTGGGGTGGAGCTGAAGAGGGTAATCAGCGCGATCACGGACACCTCCGTAGCCGGTGCTATTAATCCCAGCGGCCCGGAGTCTCTCTCCAAAGCGGCTGCAGAAGGACGAACTGAGCGACCCTCTCCCCTCGACCACCTATCTCTGCATTTACCACAATAAATGTGCCGTGGTTTTGTAAACTCGTGTATGTCTCCTTGCCTTTCCGTTGTGGCCTACGAGCCGGTCATAACAAAGAGTAAGTTATTTTTACCTGTAATAAACTACTACTGTTTGATGAGAAATCAAATCATGGTTTGCTAATATATGAATTCAGGGAAGAAAGGATAGGCCTACTAAGTATTTCCATTAAACTTTATTTTTAGAAATGTACAAAATGAACATAAATATACATATATACACACGGTATATCATCCATTCCTCTCGCATCTTGCCTGCGCACAGCGGCGGTGCGGTGCCTTTTAGCACGAGGCCTCAGTAGTAGTAGAAGTCCCGTCCCCGTCATGGATTGTCCGCCAGGATCTGGCTGGACGAAATCAAATGCAAATCACAAAATATTAGAGAAACTTAGTTGTTTTAGATTCGTTAGTAGTGTTGTGTAATGAACAGCTTGCCTGCTAATATGCTAACCTAGCTTTGTTTACCTTGGTAGCTAACACGATATGAACGTTAGCTTGGAGGAAAGGCAACTATAATGCAGTGTAATAAAACTACTATGAACAAAAGCTAGTGGTTCATATTAGGCTAGCAATAACGTGTTTATAATTGCAATCGTATACGGGTATTCTGCTACCATACAATGTAACTTGCATGAATACATTGTTTTGCGCTAGCATACAGCTAGCCTCGTTAGCTACATGCAGTATATGTACTGTCACAATGTACGGTAAATCACCGGATATGGGCATAGAATGTCTCATAATTATTTGTGTGAACAGAAAAATAATTTGTGTGTAAATATGTGATTTGTAAATGTAAAACACCATCCACAAATGCATTTAAAAGATTTGCAAACTCACAAATAAATTTGCAAATGTAAAACGGATCTGCAAATGCGCAAAATATTTTTACAAATAAAAAAAGATCTTTGAATATCTCTTTAACATTTACAACTTTCGATCAGGCATTTGTGAATCCATTTTGTATTTGTCAACCAAAAATGCGCTTGTGGATCTCACGTTTCTGCTTGTGGATCTCAAATCTCTGCTTGTGGATCTCAAATCTCTGCTTGTGGATCGTCTTTTTACACACACGGAGTTTTGAGACATACTTTCCGCCGGTCTCGGCTAAAATCTACTCGTGTCACTCGGTTATTTTCGGAAGCCACGTGATGGCCTGCTGATGACGACATTTCCGCATGGTTTTCAAAGTAAGAGCATGATGGTTTGTTTAAAGCGCTGTTTTTTTAATGAACAGCGGAACGTTAGATGCCATGGCCATGGGAAGTAGGGGTGCTGAGGGTGCTGCAGCGCCCCCTGATGGAGGACAGGGAATCTGCACGTCCACAAGATTAATGGAAATATAATACAAATATAATACAAAAAAAACTAATTTTCGGCATTGATGTAACAACATTCATAATTAAGTAAAGATAACACCCTTTTCACCCCGGTTACATTTTCCATTTCCCCTGAGAGGCTCAGTGAGGTAAAGGACTCTGAGTGTTTAGATAGTTCACTTTAGTCTAAGTTATCTCAGTGGGTCTCAAACGGTTTGATCACAATTTATGTAAACAATATTTCCAAGGCACTCCTTTATAATTATTAGGATAAATAAAACAGGTTTGAAATCATTTCAATGTATACTATAGGACAGTAAACCAAAAATATCCTTTAAAACTGGAGAGATTAAAAAATATGCATAAATAAATAACTGTTAACTAGGTAAAATAAGATATAAATGAACAACAAAAATAAAGTATGTTACATGTATTTGTTATTGGCGGTTATTGGTTATGTTCACATACTTATTGATTATTAAAATGTAAACCGATCTTCTTCATATGGGTGTTTTAGAGTTGTCCCCCCTAGATCCAGTCTCTTGTAATTATGCTCAAAGTGCTCCAGATTGAAGCATTTTACTTTAAAATGTTAAAAACAATCTTCCCGGGGGGCATACCCCCGGACCCCCTAGAGGATGTGACGTGTTAAAACATGTTAATACAATACTAAATACATTTGAAGCCTTTTTATATAAGCTGTCCAACATGTCAATAATGCAGCTTTCACACCAGCGCTTTTCCCATTCTAGCTCCTCTAGAGCTTTTCTGGTTCAGCTCCGGTTTCCCTTTTCTGCTCCCGCTCTGTTCACACCGCCCAGAGCCCGACTGGTGCTGCTGCTGCTCATGACGTCACCGTTTACATCGCTGATTTGCTCCCCAACGGCGCTCACAACAACAACAACAACAACGGGGACTGCGTCGGGTCGATGATCGTGTTGCTTTTAATCATACGAAGCCAGATTAAATTAAATAACGACTTCTCCAACCTTATACTTTTCTCCAGAGTGCCGTGGTTCATTGTTTATTAATGTGTTTCAGCGGCATTTAGCGACCGCTGCAGTGCTGGCTGCTCTTCCACGGGAGTTTATTCTCCCGTTAGCTCCGGGTTAGCTCACACGGCTCTAAAGTATTCACTGTCTGACTGTCACACAAGCAGCTGATACATATCCCCAGTTCCCCTTAAAGTGGACCTATCATGGTATATTTAAATGATATATTGTAGGGCCATACAAAATGTTTTCAAAATACCAAACAGATCATGCATTTTAGCCATGCCTCATTTCGCTCAATTTGCACTTTTTTTTAGCTCTGCTCTGCAAGGGCAGATTCTGTGAGAACAGCACCATCTACAGGCCTGGCATATGTACTACAGCGTCTCCAGCGCTTTCGAACGGCAATGGCCGTGGCTGTCTCCTCCTGATTGGTGGAGTTGGCCCAATAGCCGTAGCGCCACCGTCCTGACGTCAGGACAGTGTTCAAATCTGGATCAGTTTTTATCAGATCCGTTGCAGCCCCTTTTTTAGAGATTTGGGTATGGAGGAAAATAGAGAGGGTTGTGTTTTCTGACACTTGGTGAGTTCCCTGGAACACCGGGGACACATATTCATGTATAAAAGACGTACAAAAGTGCATTTTGCATGATAGGTCCCCTTTAAGTTGCAGCCCATGTATTGATTCATCCAATAACAGAGAACGGATGGTCAAAGTAAGGTACAAATAAACAGAATCACACAAAGCCTGGTTAGTGTTGCCTGACTTTATAAAGTTTTTTTTTTTTATAAGTGTGTGGTTGCCTTCTAGTCACTTTGCTCAGCGCTACTTCTTGTAGGCAGGCATGACGAGACTCCTCAGTCGACCCATGTTCAGGGGAGGTGGGTTTAGTTTCCTGCACGCCTCGACGGGGGGGGGGGGGGGGATGCCAGCTAAAATCTTGCCTAGGGCAGCAAATTGGTCAGAACCGGCCCTGGTGTCATCCCCACAGCACCCCCATTTGAAACATGTTCCCACGGCTATGTTAGATGCATTCTTTATCACTGTTACGACCAGATCTAGGGGAAACTAGGCGCAGCATAAAATTGCCCTCTCCCAACTCTTCCCAACTCCCAAGAACATGGACACCGAGACAGAGAATGCCGTTTGGTCATTTTAATTACCAAAGTTTTTAACAAAGAAACGCAACAACCCACAAAACAAACAAATCTCTGAACACATAAATATTGCCAACAAATAAGAAAAATAAACGTACAGGCTTCTTACCTACTCTGACGTATAAACAGGAGAAAACGAGAATTAACAAAGAAAAGGGTTACACACTTTTGCTTAAATTAAAGCGTGTCCAACAAGGACAGGTTAAAGTAGTTCTTTCTGAGGTTTTCAAGACAAGCAAGAGGACCAGTATACGGTATAAGTAGGACCACAGCACAACAGGACAGATACAGGAGGAGGGAACAATATCTACACACAAATGACATAACGACCCAGGGGTAACAATCACCATCATCATCATCATGTTATAGTGATACAGTTAGTTTGTGTTAGTTTATTGGTTCAACTTTCTTCATTGTTTTTTGTGTATTCAGTCAAGCGGGTCAAAGTTACAACGCACTTCACATCTTGCTTTTCTACAGATTACCTTACCACTGCACTGGTAAGGTAAAACTAGGCCGATTAATAACGTATTTAGGTCAGCCTTAGTAAGGCTACATTAAATGCATATATTCCTGTCTATTGCTTTCATTTGTATTTAATGTTATTGTTTCCACACATTTCACAATTTGGGATGAATGAGGTATCTATCTATCTATCTATCTATCTATCTATATCCATCTATCCATCCATCTATATATCCATATATCCATCCGTCTGTCTGTCTGTCTGTCTACAGATAGATAGATAGTAGATAGATAGATAGATAGATAGATAGATAGATAGATAGATAGATAGATAGATAGACACCCATGAAACAGAACTGTAAACAGATGTACTTTTTCTTTATGGATATTTTACAAATCACTCCCCTTTTTAAACTGTATTCTTGTTTTACTGTCATATAGTATTTCATACCTGTTTTTCATTTATTCTCTTATTGTTTTATAACTATAATGATCATATGAAGTGTGCCTCGGAAATACTTGTTTACATAAATGGTGATCAAACTGTTTTGAGACCCACTGAGATAACTTAGACTAAAGTTAACTATCTAAACACTGAGAGTCCTTTACCTCACTGAGCTGACGTTATCTGACAGGAGAGGACTTTCCTTTCACTTAGTTGTAGAAACAGATGCTAATATCGGTTAGCGCAGCAACAACAATCTTGCTCTCTCTCTCTCTCTCGCTCGCTCACTCGTGCCACAGACACACAGAGCCGAGCTTGAATGAAACACCCAGAAGTAGGCTACTTGTACTGTACTGTAGCAGCATATCATTTTCGAATCAATCATTTTTCAAATTACGAAGTTCACATATATTATATTATACTGACGGACAGACAGACAGACAGTCGGACAGACAGACAGACAGACAGACAGACAGACGGACAGACGGACGGACGGACGGACGGACGGACAGACAGACGGACAGACAGACATATAGATAGATACTGTTCATTATAATACAAAAACACAGTATTAAACAAACCATCATGCTCTTACTTTGAAATCATGCGGAAATGTCGTCATCAGCAGGCCATCACGTGGTTTCCGAAAACAACCGAGTGACACGAGTAGATTTTTTGCCGAGACCGCGGAAAGTATGTCTCAAAATTCCGTGTGTGTAAAAGATGACCCACAAGCAGAGATTTGAGATCCACAAGCGCATTTTTGGTTGACAAATACAAAATGGATTCACAAATGCCTGATCGAAAGTGTCAATTAAAGAGATATTCACAGATCTTTTTTTTATTTGTGAAAATATTTAGCGTATTTGCAGATCCGTTTTACATTGCAAATTTATTTGTGAGTTTGCAAATCTTTTAAATGCATTTGTGGATGGTGTTTTACATTTACAAATCACATATTTACACACAAATGATTTTTCTGTTCACACAAATAATTATGAGACATATCTATGCCCATACCCGGAGTATACTGTATGAGTATTCCGTGTGTGTGACTGCAGACATTCTCCTGCCATGACAAACATGTAAGGCCATCTGCTGACATTGTAGTTGATATATTTAAACGCTAGCAACGTAGCATCACAAAAATGTTTTTCCGACCAAATCTATCTCTAGCTCCGTGTGTTAGATCGGTTGCATACACGCTACGCCAGCTATAATGTAATTACGTGACTGACCACACGGCAAATCACCCGGAGTATACTGTCAATAGGTATTTTGTGTGTGAATGCAGACATTCTCCTGCTATGAGATACATGTATGCAAGGCCATCTGCTGATATTAGAGTTGATATATGGAAACTCTAGCAACTTAGTTAGCACTGTGTCAATGGCTTAGCAGTCCAACACAGTTTACACATTTAAACAGTCTTGTTTGATAAATACACAAATAACAATGCAAACTTACAGGTTGTATACCCAGATCTTCCCCTGCTCCAAACGGTCCAAACAAGCTGTGCATATCCGGCCTCAAACTGGGCAATGTTTGGAAGCTTTCGTCTGTGAAATGCCGGTTCTTCGAACCTCTGGAGGAGGAACACGCCGCTGCTGGTGTGGCCATAGCTCTTCGGGATTGGTCCATTCGTTCCGGGTACCGCATGACATCATGCGGTACCCGGAAGAATCAAATGGGCAGTGACGTATCTCCAACGAGGCGTTTTGGGAGGTATTTTCTGTGTTAGAGTTTTACTCGCTACAGGGTGTACTTTGAGGGTTTTGACTCTGCACACCGTTTACATGCATAAAAACCTTCATAACACACAAGGGGACGGGTAATAACCGGAAAAGCATGACATGGAGCTTTAAGCTTACAGTATGTTTAAACTAAATTACGTCATTTAAACATTGATTTTAATTTCTTACACAAAACTGAGTTCTACAGTCAAGGTCATATACCTGAAACGATCATCTCTCTAACATCACACGTCTTATTCTCCTTTGTTTGACGTTGTTTTCTGTCGTTTCTTCAGATATCTCTTTATCTCTCGCCGTCACACACACAGCCTTAAGAGCAATCTGCCCTCACTCACAGTGTAATGTTGACCTATGACCTTTGACCCTGTGTGTCTGCTGACCTTCACACACACCAGAGGGTCAGTTCAATCATCCATGAACGACACATTCCTGCTAAATGCATGTATATCTATTTTCAATGATCTTGTAGTGGTCAGAACAACACAGCACACTCGTTAAAAACAATCTGTGAACCAAGAACTATCAACCACTTTCCTGTGAAAGAAATACATGTTTTTAATTGCATGTACTGTTCAGAATTAGTTAAAGAATCAACATTTACCCAACATCTCTTTGTCAATTGAAGGAGAAAGATGGAAAGAAGATGGAACACAATCCATGTGCTCTACAAAGCCAATACATCATTTAAATGGAATATCTATGCCAAGAAAAATAAAGTATTTCTGAACTCTATGGACCCTTCAGCTGCTGCATTATAACAAATGCATTGTATGCCATGTCAGTATTCAAACAGACAGACCGTTATTTAAATTCTAAAAGGGATTTCAAGGTTTCCAACAAACCCACAGACTTCATGTCAGGCTGAACGTTGTTGAAATGTGTCTAAAATGCTGCAAAGAACATTAAGATTATTCCACGCTATGCCGGCTGCGGTGGTTTGATTTTCGATATTTCATTCAATGAAGAATGATAGGGCTTTGGAAAATGAATACACATACTTTATAGAGAACAGTATTGTTTTTACAGTCGGTAAAACAACGGATTTATGGAGAGGTTGAATGAAGAGAATGGGACCTTAAATCCTTGATGACATTATGTAGAGTTGTCAAAGTAAAATGCACGTCTGGCGCCTTAGACCGCTCGGCCATCCTGACATATGTTATGACTACATTAAGCGTTCCAAACAACCATTATATTTTTGAAAGATGAACAAATATTTCAGCATGTTTCTGTCACATTTGTTAAAAATTGCATATCGTAATTTAGAGAGGATATGTATCATATTTTTCCCAAGGTACCAAGGTACAGAACTCCCAGACTTTTGGACGTGTTAAAATGGGGCTTTAAATCCCACTCCTGACTTGTGATTGCTTTGTATTTTAGTTTATTCCAGACAAACCTTTGAAACTATACCAGTCAGAATGGCCGAGTGGTCTAAGGCGCCAGACTGCAAGGATCGACTCCTTCCTGATCAAAGGGACTTCTGGTCTCCAATTGGAGGCG
>JAAOOA010001264.1:30000-62500 GCA_012861695.1 Trematomus loennbergii | reverse complement strand
TAATCCAAGACCGAAGATAGGTTTTAAAGTAGTCAGGATCGCCGAGTGGTCTCATTTTACCGCAAGTAAAGCATGTCATAATCTTAATTCTGGAAGTATTTAGTCATAAACCAAAGTAAAGAGTGACTTATGGCACTAGACGAGAAGTGAGAGGGTCACCAAAATCATTAGGATTCATCATCTGGGAACCATGAACCTTTGTGCCAAATGATTTTCCAATCTGTCCTGGAGATGTTGAAGTAGTTGTAGTCGTAGTAAGAAATGTATGTATAGTATCAATGGGTAGTACTTGGTTTCTGTTGGGTACATTACACAATTAAGCTCCTATAGGTCCAGTAATCTTTAGATTTTAGTAATCTTTGCCATGTTATCTAGAGTCAAATATAGGCGGGTACATCAACACAAAGAAGTTCTGTTGGTGGTTTGAAAAGACATGACTTTTGAAGGTTTTGGAGTCTTTGGCGGCAATTATCTAATAGTAATCTGAGATATCTCATTAAGTCCAGATATAATTGAAGTAGGACTATTAGGTGTTGTTGTTCAGAAGGAGCAGTGAGAGGAGTAGTAGTCAGGATGGCCGAGTGGTCTAAGGCGCCAGACTCAAGGATCGACTCCTTCCTAATCAAAGGGACTTCGGTCTCCAATTGGAGGCGTGGGTTCAAATCCCACTCCTGACACTTGCTTTACCTCAGATGGTTAACTTATATGACTCAATCAATACCCACCAATTAACCCTTTAATGAACTTCTTCTTGATTACTTACTCACTGTAGGTGGTCTAATTGGGGGAAATAAACCGCTAACCCACATTGAGTAGTGCCTGATTCTACACACTGACCCCGACAGGAAGGAGGAACCACACAACTTGTAAAGAGTGTGTGTGTGTGTTTGTCAGTGTGTGTGTGTGTGTGTGTGTTTGTCAGTGTGTGTGTGTTTAAAATACGGCGCCTGCAGAGGGCTGTGAAACAAAGAGCAGGTAGATTGATGATTGATTGGCCGTGGCTGTCTGGCTGACTGAGACTCATTGGCAGCCGTCACTTTGATGAATTACACCACCGAGAAAAACACACTGCACTCTGATTACTGCCAGGGAAATATGTATGTGGGTGTGTGTGTGTGTGTGTGTGTGTGTGTGTGTGTGTGTGTGTGTGTGTGTGTGTGTGTGTGTGTGTGTGTGTGTGTGTGTGTGTAAAGCCTCTGTATGAGCATGTATGCACAGTGCATGTTGCTGCTGATATCCCCGTGAATTACCCTGCTTTTAGTGGAAGTTGTTCCCATGCTAATCCGCCGTTTTGCTCGCATCCAAAGTCCATGTTTAGTATTCAGCAGGAGGACGAGGAGCATCTCTGTAAGTCCAACCCAAGGTCCTCTTCACCGTAAACAGAGGGCTATTTGTTCATATTTAAACAGGTGGATGACAGGTGTGTATTGTCTCTCAGCTCCACCTAAATAATGTATAAAGGCCACGTGGTTTCTTTTGATCTGACTGACGCGTTAGAATTACGGACAGTTTGTTTAGAAGCCCTGCATCAGCGTTTGAAAGATGGATGAGGCTGCTGGAAGACTTTTTAAAATGTGCATAATTTTGAAAATGAAATTCAGTGTAAAAAGTAACCGAGGCTGTCGAGCACTTTTTATGTCAACCAACCCTTGCTTTGTAATGATAAGGATATTTAGTTTTTATGGTGTTACTGTGACATTTAAGAGCATAAATGGATTTTAAATGGAGCTGCAACTTCAATTAGTTAATTGAACAATTAACTAATTAATTATTTTATCAAGTCATTTTTCATTCAAATTTTACTTTGATACTTTCGCGATATCAAAGCGAGTATCTTTGATAATTAAAATGTTTTTGTTGAAACTCTCACCATAAAGATGTATTTATTTAATTTATTTTGTTTTACTTACATTTATTCTGTATTATTTATTATCGTTTTAGTTGTATTTATTTTATGTATTTATTTTATGTATTTATTTAATTTATTTATTGTATTTATTTAATATATTTTTCTTATTTTTTTAATGTATGAAAGCATTTAAACATGTCAGACAAAGTACAAATATGAACCTGAAAAAAGCATATTATGTCCCCTTTAATGTTGAGTGAAGCTCTGTTTAAGTTAAAGTAGTATTTTATAGAACTTTAAGTTGTATTGCAGGCTGAGGTCACCAGGAGTGTCTCAAAATTGTTACGTTGGGTTTTCCAGTTGTATTTCCCGTGTTCTGCAGGTCTCCGTGTGAATAATGTCTGTCTCGCTGCTCTTGAACGTCCCTGTCCTTGGTGAGACCTGAACACTGTGTCCTCTCCTGTCTTTTCCTCCATTGCTGCATCAAATCTTTGCAGGAGACGAGAAGCACGCTCAGCGATGTTTCTCACAGAAAGAGTAAATATATAAATAACCTCACGTATTACATTACAGCACAAACAGACGCCGCTTTCATCCACTGTGACCTGTCCTGTGAGCTGAGCAGGAGGGAAACACTGGAGCTATAAATCAAAAGAGAGGTGCGTTCCTCCAGAGGAAATGAAACAGATAAACTTAACACTGTTGTTAGTTCTTTCAAGATATTAAAATGAACTCTAAAGCCACCTCTCTAGTCTCTGAGCTGAACCCAATATCAGTTTATAAAAAAGGAAATGGGGATTCAAGAAGAAAGCACTGCCATATGGAAATCAGAATTCGAGCCATATAATTGTGTTACGTGCCGTAGTGGGTGCTTGTGTGTGTGTGTGTGTGTGTGTGTGGTGTTGTGTGTGTGTGTGTGTGTGTGTGTGTGTGTGTGTGTGTCTCTCTCCAGGCTCCAGTCGCTCTCTTCCTTGGAGTGGATGATCTGTGCAGCAGTGTAGTGTTTTGTTGTTGTCTACGTGGGACGTGCAACTTATAGAAGTTCTGAGTAGTGTTATGGTTTACTGTTGTCGCTTTCTTTTATGAGAAAGTGGTTTTGTAATTGGCAGGTGAGCCTCTTTTTCTTTTGTTAATTAAAAGACCATCTTGTGGCTTCACAAATCACTTTCCTCTCCGTTTTTCTCTTGCCCGGTTATTTTTTATATTGTGTTACTTCCCTTTGGTTCCCCTAGTCCAGGAGGGAATGTAACAAATTGTCTGCTAGTTAAACCTGTATTTACTGAATATTTCAAAGGCTTTGATCTTGAAATGACCATTTATTTCAATTTCATTTTTTAGAGTGCACCTATCGTGCTAGTTTTAGGCAATAGCATAGGTCTCGGATATATACAAATATATATAAAACATGTCTATGAAGTGTTTTGCTCAAAATACCAAACAGATCACCCATTCTAGCCATGCCTCATATCCCTCTGTTTCACTTCCTGTTTCAAAAGTGCTGATATGGGGTATAAAGTTGAAAAAAAAAAAAAAAAAGATTAAAAAAAAGAAGGAGGGGTCTGAGCTCATGCAGGACCCGGCAGCTACCGTCTAAACTAAATACTGCCGTGATGAAACGCCATATCATGGATTATCAAGGATTGTTTCTGAAACAGTATGGAGCTCAAAGGCTTTCTCTCTTGCCGTTATACCACAAGGTGAGTTCCTTTTTATTTCCTGCTTCTTCACACACATGCTCTCCAGTACAGGTTAGCTCTGAGTGTTAGCCATGCTAATGTAAACACCGACCATATTACGTCCAAAACAGTCGGGCATTGTTTCTGATAGCAACTCTCTGATAGGGCCGTGGGTCCACATTTCAGATATTACGTCATATCGGACGCAAATCTGGATCAGCTCCGTTGTTCCCCCGTTTTTAGAGATTTGGGTACGGAGGAAAAGAAAGAGGGTTTTATTTTCTGACGCTGCGTGAGTTCCCCGACACAGTGCATTTTGTATGATAGGTCCCCTTTAATGTTTTAATTCCATTTCTCTCAGCAGGAGAGGACTCTTTAAAGTAGAGACACTACATACTGATATACACCTGAACATCAGCAGGAGAGGACTCTTTAAAGTAGAGACACTACATACTGATATACACCTGAACATCAGCAGGAGAGGACTCTTTAAAGTAGAGACACTACATACTGATATACACCTGAACATCAGCAGGAGAGGACTCTTTAAAGTAGAGACACTACATACTGATATACACCTGGAAATGCTTTTAATTTAATAAAAGCTTGCTTGTTGTTTACATTCTTGCAAAACCCTGACATAAAGTCATGCTCTGATAAAGGCAAGGACGCACTCTGCTGGTCAAAGTGTTCTTGTGACAGAAAACACAAACCTGTTATTGTGGGGAAATGACAGTATGCTAAATAATACTGCAATCCCTTTTAAGAATATACCAATTTTATATATTATTCATAAGGTGTATCAGTGTGAAATACAGTATTCAGACCATTGAAAATGCCAAACAGACACTATGTAAAAGTCCTGTATTTAAACCTTTACTTTGACTGTAATACATTTGTAGTATTAAAAGTATGTAAGGATACAGCCACAGTTTCTTAAAGCATGAAAAGTATTGATTATGTAGTGAAATGTTCCCTAGATTAATAATATTGCTGCATTAATGTGTGTGTCTTGCATTATTTAATACAGATCATGCTATGGTTAGAGCAATTTTTTAATACATACTGTATATTTGAAAGTTTTTTTAACGTTCATGCAGTTCTTAGCTTAGTCCCTGTCCTGTCTCCTTTATCTCACAGATATTATGTTCACCCTTTTTACCTGTGTGATGCTTTTATGCAATGACAGAGCATGTAAATTGCCCTTTTGTGCTTAAAAATTCAAAAATAAATAGTATATTTATGAGTTTTACGTGGTGGAAACCTGTCTTCCTATATTGAGTTTTTGGGTGCTTTATGTCAGTTTAAATCAACAGGATCTATTTAAACTATAACTCCTGCAGGATTGTATCTGTCCAACTCTTTCTCTCCTCTCCCATCCCGTCTCTGCCTCATCAGTTTGTTGATAATGATTAAAAAATGGAACTAATTTCCTCCAATCTGCAGGAATCTCCTGTCATGAACGCCTCGCTGCTGTCGAATAACAGGCTTCACCGAGCAGAACCGTCCAACAAAAAGTTGTATAAAAGTTCCCCGTTATCTCCCTCTGTTTGTCTGATAAACCTTCCGTGCCAGGAAGATAACGCCCTGTCGTCTATGGGCTGCTGGAGGATGTGAGGATTTGACTTCTGAGTGTATTAACGTGTGATTTATTGCCATGTCCCCAAAAGGTGGCAGTACAGACTCACAGTTAGTCTGTGTGTAGGTGTGTGTGTTTCTCTTCTTGTTCTACTATCTTTCTGAGGACCCATTCATGATTAAAGAGGTTTTTTTAGGGTTTCTCCCTCTCCTCAAGTGTGTACTAAAGGTTTTAGTGGATGTAAATGGTCTGCAAAGGCGAAAATCCAAAATTCCAGAACATAGTGACATCACTACAGAACACTCACGCTCCTATTGGCTAGCGCACCAACACATTGTACGTGATAGGCTAAGGGGCGGGACATCTCAAGTGAGTTGCCGAATCACAACAGAGCCGGCTAGCTAACCAATCAGAGCAGACTGGGCTCTGGTTTCTGACAGAGGGTGAAAAGAGGTGCTGCAGCACAGGCAGTATGAGAAAAATAAAGAGCTTTCTGAACATTAAAGCATGGAGACATGTAGAGACACTACATACTGATATACACCTGAACATCAGCAGGAGAGGACTCTTTAAAGTAGAGACACTACATACTGATATACACCTGAACATCAGCAGGAGAGGACTCTTTAAAGTAGAGACACTACATACTGATATACACCTGAACATCAGCAGGAGAGGACTCTTTAAAGTAGAGACACTACATACTGATATACACCTGAACATCAGCAGGAGAGGACTCTTTAAAGTAGAGACACTACATACTGATAAACACCTGAACATCAGCAGGAGAGGACTCTTTAAAGTAGAGACACTACATACTGATATACACCTGAACATCAGCAGGAGAGGACTCTTTAAAGTAGAGACACTACATACTGATATACACCTGAACATCAGCAGGAGAGGACTCTTTAAAGTAGAGGCACTACATACTGATATACACCTGAACATCAGCAGGAGAGGACTCTTTAAAGTAGAGACACTACATACTGATATACACCTGAACATCAGCAGGAGAGGACTCTTTAAAGTAGAGACACTACATACTGATATACACCTGAACATCAGCAGGAGAGGACTCTTTAAAGTAGAGACACTACATACTGATATACACCTGAACATCAGCAGGAGAGGACTCTTTAAAGTAGAGACACTACATACTGATATACACCTGAGCATCAGCAGGAGAGGACTCTTTAAAGTAGAGACACTACATACTGATATACACCTGAACATCAGCAGGAGAGGACTCTTTAAAGTAGAGACACTACCTGAACATCAGCAGGAGAGGACTCTTTAAAGTAGAGACACTACATACTGATATACACCTGAACATCAGCAGGAGAGGACTCTTTAAAGTAGAGACACTACATACTGATATACACCTGAACATCAGCAGGAGAGGACTCTTTAAAGTAGAGACACTACCTGAACATCAGCAGGAGAGGACTCTTTAAAGTAGAGACACTACATACTGATATACACCTGAACATCAGCAGGAGAGGACTCTTTAAAGTAGAGACACTACATACTGATATACACCTGAACATCAGCAGGAGAGGACTCTTTAAAGTAGAGACACTACATACTGATATACACCTGAACATCAGCAGGAGAGGACTCTTTAAAGTAGAGACACTACATACTGATATACACCTGAACATCAGCAGGAGAGGACTCTTTAAAGTAGAGACACTACATACTGATATACACCTGAACATCAGCAGGAGAGGACTCTTTAAAGTAGAGACACTACATACTGATAAACACCTGAACATCAGCAGGAGAGGACTCTTTAAAGTAGAGACACTACATACTGATACACCTGAACATCAGCAGGAGAGGACTCTTTAAAGTAGAGACACTACATACTGATATACACCTGAACATCAGCAGGAGAGGACTCTTTAAAGTAGAGACACTACATACTGATATACACCTGAACATCAGCAGGAGAGGACTCTTTAAAGTAGAGACACTACATACTGATAAAACACCTGAACATCAGCAGGAGAGAACTCTTTAAAGTAGAGACACTACATACTGATAAACACCTGAACATCAGCAGGAGAGGACTCTTTAAAGTAGAGACACTACATACTGATATACACCTGAACATCAGCAGGAGAGGACTCTTTAAAGTAGAGACACTACATACTGATAACACCTGAACATCAGCAGGATGTGGCCCCTTTAATGTTAAATATAATGAATCTGATTCATGATATCTCTTAAAAAAGACCTCTCTAGCTTCCTCCTCCACCAGCGAGTGCCTTCAAGAGAAGAACAGAAGAAGATTTGGAAGTAAAAGCCAAAAGAAATAAGTGTCACGTACATGTTTGTCTTTCTTTGTCAAGTCATGCAAACGATTAGCAGTTTACTCACTCCTAAATGACATGAAACAATAAGAAAGCTTAGACAATACAGACCATTTTGTCCCTTTGGAAAGTGACATTAAAACATCCTTTTTTGGGAGAAATGTTGAGATTTTACTGAATAATTTCTCAACTTTAAATATGATTTAATATAAAAACCACTTGAAATATAGGCGTTTACAAAGTGCATTATGAATCATGAATGGTGGAACATTAGTTTAGCGTAAAACCATTGAAAGATACTTCTATATTCCCCGTGCTCCACACATTTTTAAGTGTGATTTGGATGTTTCATTTAGAGTTTTTCGGGTCACAGAGGTTCAGGAAAATGTCCGTGTGTGACGACTGGATGATCGAAGAGTTAAGCGTCCACTATTTGGAGGATTTGTGTGTTTTAAAGGTCACCTATTGTGCTTCTTCTTCATGTCTCTTCTACATCAACACGTGTCCCCTCTTCTTCATGTCTCTTCTACATCAACATGTGTCCCCTCTTCTTCATGTCTCTTCTACATCAACATGTGTCCCCTCTTCTTCATGTCTCTTCTACATCAACATGTGTCCCCTCTTCTTCATGTCTCTTCTACATCAACATGTGTCCCCTTCTTCATGTCTCTTCTACATCAACATGTGTCCCCTCTTCATGTCTCTTCTACATCAACATGTGTCCCCTCTTCTTCATGTCTCTTCTACATCAACATGTGTCCCCTCTTCTTCATGTCTCTTCTACATCAACATGTGTCCCCTCTTCTTCATGTCTCTTCTACATCAACATGTGTCCCCTCTTCTTCATGTCTCTTCTACATCAACATGTGTCCCCTCTTCTTCATGTCTCTTCTACATCAACATGTGTCCCCTCTTCTTCATGTCTCTTCTACATCAACATGTGTCCCCTCTTCTTCATGTCTCTTCTACATCAACATGTGTCCCCTCTTCTTCATGTCTCTTCTACATCAACATGTGTCCCCTCTTCTTCATGTCTCTTCTACATCAACATGTGTCCCCTCTTCTTCATGTCTCTTCTACATCAACATGTGTCCCCTCTTCTTCATGTCTCTTCTACATCAACATGTGTCCCCTCTTCTTCATGTCTCTTCTACATCAACATGTGTCCCCTCTTCTTCATGTCTCTTCTACATCAACATGTGTCCCCTCTTCTTCATGTCTCTTCTACATCAACATGTGTCCCCTCTTCTTCATGTCTCTTCTACATCAACATGTGTCCCCTCTTCTTCATGTCTCTTCTACATCAACATGTGTCCCCTCTTCTTCATGTCTCTTCTACATCAACATGTGTCCCCTCTTCTTCATGTCTCTTCTACATCAACATGTGTCCCCTCTTCTTCATGTCTCTTCTACATCAACATGTGTCCCCTCTTCTTCATGTCTCTTCTACATCAACATGTGTCCCCTCTTCTTCATGTCTCTTCTACATCAACATGTGTCCCCTCTTCTTCATGTCTCTTCTACATCAACATGTGTCCCCTCTTCTTCATGTCTCTTCTACATCAACATGTGTCCCCTCTTCTTCATGTCTCTTCTACATCAACATGTGTCCCCTCTTCTTCATGTCTCTTCTACATCAACATGTGTCCCCTCTTCTTCATGTCTCTTCTTCATCAACATGTGTCCCCTCTGTGTAAAGAGACTCTGAAAGTTTCAGGAACAAAGATTCTCTCTCTTTTTGATCCATTTATATAAAAACCTGTCTGAAAATGAGCTGATCAGATTTTGGCCACTTTATGATGTCATAACGATGTTTTGTCTTGTGTAACCATTAGCCAATCAGCAACCAAGGTAACCCCCCCCCCCCTTAGAATCTCCTCCTAGAGCACCATTGAGTTCTTTGTAACCAAATCTCTCTCAGAGGGGCGTGGGGAGGGGCTCCTTATTTTCATCTAAAGTAACAGACAGAGAATCAGCACTTTGGAAACAGGGCTGAAACAGAGGGGATTATGGGATGCTGCAATGATCTGTTTGGTGTTTCAGCCAATCAGAGACAGGCTCTGGATATATCTGAGAGCTGTGATATATTGATGGATGAACAGTATAATAGGGGACCTTTAAAAGGCACACAGAATGAGTTTTGAGAGGTTTTGAAAGTTACCCGACCCACTGGTACTGATGTGTTTATCCCGTTGTAAAACAGTTTGTACGTCGACTCTCCCATTGTTTATTCTTCGCTGTAGGAAGTGAATGGTTTTTGGATGGACTGGACCAAGTGTTAGTTTTAAAAGCAGGCAGAAAAAAGGTCTTTACTTTGGGGTCTGGAGCCCAAATCTATGAGTCTTCTGAGGGAGGGGAGACGTGGGAGAAAATCCAGACCCTCCAAGTTCAGAATATCCAATAAAAGATGTTTATACAAATGGAAAATCTACTTTTATTCCTTTATTGTTTTGGTGTCTTTCAAGAAATACAACAAAACATCCTTTTAATTGAGTGCTGGAATTTTTATACATTTCTTTACATTTTGCTGCAGCTTTTGGTAGTATTTAAAAAATATGTTTTAATTTTGTAATAGAAATAAAGTACATAAAATTAAATAATATAATAAAAAACAATAATAATATTTACAATAAAATAAAATATAATAATAATAATAATTAAATTAAAAAGGAAACATTTGCAATAACAATAAAGTAAATACAAAATGTAATATTATATGAACATTATAAATTAGCATAAACTATAATAATAATATTTGCAATACAAATAATGACATTTAAAAAAAGGGAAAATGTGAAATAAAAATAAAGTTAATAAATAAATTCAATATAAAATACATTGGAATTAAAGTTAAAAATCTGATATTAAAGATACATAAAATAATATATAAATAGATGGATTAAAATAATAATAACAAATAACTATTGTAAAATAAAACAGGAAAAAATTATAGAAATTCTTATTAATATATGTTTTAAAATAAATATATGACAACATGAAGTATAGCACATTAAACAGGAAAGATTCAACATCAAATAAGTGTTTTTAACCATTTAAAAAGCAGTCAAATCGATACGCATTTTTAGAGAAGCCAAAAAATGACTCAAAGGGTGCTCTTCAACCAAACCGGAAGTCAGGTGTTGTAGTTAACCCGTTGATTGACAGCAGCTACAGTGGATGTTCTCACAACTCTTGTAGGCAATTAATTAAGCCTTATAATTCACTTTACAAACACGATACATGTATTTTTAGATTCACTTTGACTTACACTTCCTGAATATATCGTATTTTTGACATTTCTTTGAGACTAAACAATAGTAAATCCGCCCAGAAGTCATAAGGAAAAAAAGAGGCTTCAAAACTTGCTTGAAAATTATCACATTTTAACGTTTTATTTACTATAAAAGTAATTCTGCGATTTCTTTCTGCACGTGCATGGGTTCATTGTAAACAAGGAGATGTAATGGATAATTCGGGATAGTTTAACTGGTGAGAATTAGCTCAATTATGAAAGAAATATAGGATTCAAAGTAACACAACGTTTGTTATTATCAACCAATCACAGAGCAGAATCTGCTCATTTTTGGACATTTACACATTTTAAGTATTTTTTCTGTAACTCTTTCAATATCAGAAAAAGTATAAAACCCTAACATTTCCTGATGGATTACATTTTGATGAGTGTAGAGCCACCTTTGTCCAGAAGAGGGCAGTATATACACTTTCTAAAAAGGTGGATTCATGATTTCCTAAAAGTAGAAGTACTCAGATCGTGTACTTGATTAAAAGAAGAATAACTCGGACCTTGTACTCAGGGCCGGCCCTTGGCATAGGCAGTATAGGCGAATGCTAAGGGCGCATCCATCCATGGGGGGCGCCGGAAATTGGGGGGAAGAAAAAAAATATGATTACTATTAACGATATTTGATAACAAAACAATTTCCCAATTTGGGATCAATAAAGTATATTATTATCCTATCTTAACAGAACTAGGCATACATAGCGTACAGCGCCCATAAACTATGGCAGGGGTCTGCAACCTTTTGACCCAAAGAGACATTTTAACCCTTCCCTTGGCCTCCAGGAGAAAACGCCACTGCTCCGCATGGCTCAACAGCTGATCGTTGCGCAATCCATACTCTCTGTTCGCGGAGTCTCCTTCTTCCATTCACAAATATCCAAGCCGGGATTCCAGTCAGCGATGCGTCTTTCACATCAGTTATTCCAGCGGTCCGGAGTCTTTGGCTATGTCGTGGCCCATTCTTGTAGGATATTTAAAACTGTGCCACATTAACAGGGATCCGCTTCTTGACTCACACGTTAAAATCAGTCCAAATAAAACTCTGTAGGCGCTGATTTCTTTGCCTTCCTCCGTGAAGACTGTACCGATTCCCCGTTCCGTGCTGGAGACATTTCCCGTGGCTCAGTCCCACCCCTTCCTTATATAACAGCTGATTGATCACAATAATAAATAAAGTTATTATTACATAGAGTATTGCTCAGATTAGTTATTATTACATAGAGTATTGCTCAGATTAGTTATTATTACATAGAGTATTGCTCAGATTAGTTATTATTACATAGAGTATTGCTCAGATTATTATTATTACATAGAGTATTGCTCAGATTAGTTATTATTTAAACTTTACTCGTCGTATTTTATATTTGATTATTCGACAGTTTTCCTAAAATGTTGGAATTGTCTCAAATGTCTTTATCTCCATGATATTGTTCTCCTCCTCTCTCAGCAGAAATCTCTTACAGAAACCAAAGCGTCCACATTCCTTCCTCTCTATATTCTGAAGCTTTCTACACACACACCGTTCACACACTCATTTATCAACAATTTATTGCAAAAAATGTGCAGAAAAAAACATCTTTGAATTCAAACATAGCACGTACACAAATTATAAAGAAATCCAATTATAAATAAATCAACAGAAACTAAAGTGTGACTCCCAACCTGAACATGACTTCTGGTATATTAACTTTAATAAATAACAATGTAATAAATATGAAACATACAGGTCAATATCACCTTGCTATTGGTAGCTGAACTGTCAACACCCCAAAACATTCTTAGATAGAAATACCTCATTTTGAGTTATTTAGACTTAATTAACACTTATAGTTTCATGTCTTGTTACATAAGAATAGATCATATCTGTTAAGTGTTATTATGGGAGAATTACTATTCTTGTGGTACTGCTGCCTTATTAGGCCCATATTGAGCAGATTAAGACTCATGTACAACAACTTCCTTACTTACAATCAATAAGCACTAATAGAGGGTTATTGAGGAAAACTCTCAACTAATGGCTTATTACTTGTAGAATATGGTCATGTAGAATAAGGCATTAATAAGTGTTTTATAATGACTAACCCTTGGATGCATAAGTGGGTATTTTTTGACCCGGTGAGGTGGTTTTCTTGAAGTATCTTTGTAATAAAAATTGTTATCATTTCATATTCCACTATTCCTCAAAAAACATGTTTTGGATATCATGCCATTCAAATTTTAAATTTAAATTTAAGAAATTGTAGTTTTTGTATTCTACCCCAAGCTTCCATAAGTGGGTCAAAAATGACCCGCATGCATTTCCTATGGATCCTATGGGAACCTTTGATTCTTATCACCTGTTGCTGTCAGGAATACATTCACTGTGGACCACACAGACTACATCACAGTGACACCTCTCAGGAAGATTATTTTACACAGCAAGATCTGATACCTGTCAGTATATAATAATAATAATAATAATACATTATATTTTTATAGGGCTTTTCAAGACTCAAAATCACTTTACAATATAAGGGAAGGTTAGGGTGGGGGGTATAGGACTATCAAACTTGATCAACCGGCATGGATTGATGGGGGGTGGGCTATGAGTAGACAAGAGGAGAAGAGATGAGTTTTGAAAAGGGACTGGAATACTGTGAGGGTCTCAGAATAGCGGAGATCTTTGCATCAATATGTAAAAAAATGTCTAAAATTATAAATAGTGAAAAATTAAATATAAAATATTTCTTGTGAACCAAAATATAATACTAAATATTATACAAGTGATCTTTCTTAACCAAAATGACAAAAATGGCATAAAAACACATATTATTCTAATACGGGTCCTTTTTGACCCACTTATGGAAGAGTGTAGGGTCCAGTCACTCGTGCATCTAAGGGTTAATAAAGAGCCAATATACTGCTAATAGCATGTTAATTAACAACTAGTTGATGTCTGCAGGTTATTTGTTCTACTTTTGAGTAGTTTAGCAGTGAAGTGTAGCATTGAGTGAATGCACTGAGTCCCTGTGTTTACCTGCGCTCCCTGCAGCCACCAGCAGGAGGAGCAGCAGCTCAGGACTCATGGTGCCGGGTCAGAGACAGGACCGGGGGACATCTGCATCAAAACAAGTCATTCAGAATCAGATCAAGATGCATCTCATCGTCCATGTTATCACGTCTCTCTCTGAAAGCCTGAGTTAAAGTGTGCACTGCTAACATGTACAATCTTGCCAAGTATTTGTCTAATTTCTATCAGAATATGTCGTTACACTTGATATAAGACTTAATAACTGAAGTCTTGTTTTTAGACAAGGCATCTTAAGCATCTTTTTAAGTCAAAGTCTCTTAAAAACATCTTATTTTAGAGGAACATCTCCAGCTAACATCAGGAAACAGAATCTGAGCATTTCTGGCTTTCTTTGTTACAGATTCCCTGATTCTGGTCAAATATAGTTCAAAATAAGTTTCCCCAGCTAAACACAAGATGTCATTTATCTAATTATCCCATCTTTACTTCAAGAAATCTCACCAAGCCATTTTGTACTTGTTCTATTGGCAGGTTTGTTCACTTATTAAAAGAGAAAACACCTTGTTTTTATTATATATTGACTTGTTTTTGGAGCTGCATCTTTTACAGTGTGTCTGCACTTTCTGACATTATTCTGTTCATATTCTGGTATTATTTGTATTGTCGTTTCTGAATGTTCTTTTTGTGTGCTATTGAAATAAACAATACTAATGAAACTAATCCAAGCAGCACATAGTAAACTAAAAAAGAAATCAGCCAGCCAACCATGTGGACCTTTTGTAGGTTGAACTATCGATGTGATGGATTTAGTAGAGAATAATGAAGCCCTTTCTTGCAATGTAAACAAAAGTGGAAAATAATTGTATATTCAAACCAAATGTAAATGCTTCTTCCCGTGCTACGCCCTTTTACAATTTGAAAATGTTACTTTTTTCCTCAATGGAGCTAACATTCAGACAAACCAACCTGTAAACATCACCTCCTTTGTGGAGGTAACATTACTTTGAATTATTATATATTCCTTTAATATCTTTATCCCTCGCAGACCAAAAACCAGCAGCTCCACACAGTTCCAACAACTGGAAACACCAGGCAACCACATCGGTCTGAGTAATATTAACGTTTGCACAAAGACTTGTTAAGCATTTAATTTGTGTTGAATGCAAATAGAGTTGGACTGAGGGACTCCATTATAGCACAGACAGGAAACCCTTCCCTCTCTGTGTGATTATTTCATCTTCTCTCCTTTTGTTCTCCTCTTTAAAACACTCCTTCACACACACACACACACACACACACACACACACACACACACACCACACACACAACACACACACACACACACACACACAACACACACACACACACACACCCCTCAATAATATCTCCCCTGCACCTTTGCTTAAACACGCACACACACACAGTACATGGTGTTGTGTTTCTCTGTTTTGCCCTAAAGAGGTCATTTTGGACGGCCTCGTCTCAGCCGTCTCTTTCAAGACTGCAATACAACTCATGAAAGCATTCAATGCAGTAACTCATGGAATATAAGAGGTTTTCTCATTGGTTTTAAACATGTAAAAGGATTAAAGGTTAAACTATATTCTACCCAGAGACCTAGAACAAGATCTGATTGGTCACATTTAGTTTCTAACACAAAACCACTGAAATGCTTCGTGCATGGACCGAGAAGGAGAAACAAATCAACGTAACACTGTGATATTACAGATCAACAACACACATATCATTCTCATTAATCATTTTATTTATATAATTAAATCTATGTTTTGTTAGTTTATTAGTGTGTGTGTGTGTGTGTGTGTGTGTGTGTGTGTGTGTGTGTGTGTGTGTGTGTGTGTGTGTGTGTGTGTGTGTGTGTGTGTGTGTGTGTGTGTGTGTGTGTGTGTGTGTGTGTGTTGCAGATGGACTTCCTGGTGCACTGTAGGGCCTTCAGCATCCATGCTTCCCTCACTTGTGTCTTTACCTTAGTCTCTCCCCTCACTTATTTTCAGCTCGATGATCAATCATTTGAAAAAGACAGTATTAAACTGAGGAGTGATTCCCCTGAGATGAAGGTGCTATGTGTCTTCACTCCGCTGTTAGACTGCTCCGATGTTAAGATGCATCAGATCAGTGGATCCTGCAGCGTCCAATCAGTGACTGATACACAGGAAGGAGGCGTGTGGAGCGGCTGGTGCTTCCTTGATCCTCTCCTTAAGATGGAGAAACACCTTCCTGTGTTGTGTTCCAAAGCTGTTTCCGTTCCAAAACACTCCAAAATAATGACTAGTCAAAGTCAAGTCAAAGTCAACTTTAATGCACATTTTTCTGTGTGTTTGTACAGACAGAGAGATCGAAATAACGTTTCCAACAATCCCGAATACAAATATGTATACAAATATACAAATATGTATACAAATAACACTTCTGTGGGGGTCTTTCTTTTGTCTTAGGTAACATTATAATGTGTTTAAATTAGTCTCAAATGTTGATCAGTCGACATGCGGTCCTAATATGGTCTCATCAAAGTTAAAAATAATCATAAAAAAAACATGCCGAAAAGCTCATCACACACACACACACACACACACACACACACACACACACACACACACACAAACCACCAGTGATAAGGACATGCAGAGTATTGCACAATTGAGACACTCTCTAAGGACACACTCACATTTCTTATGGAGGCAGGAAGTGTTTCAAAGGATTGAGTTGACTTGTATACGGTTTTCTCAGAGGTCAGACTCTGCATGCACTTTATGGGATGGATCAGAGAATATTGAGTTAGTTCCTGAGAACAGAGTGACAGCAGGGACTACTACTGATCACGCTTTGCACATATGTATCTACAGTGGGGGGGTGCTGTACCTTCTAGAGCCCCCTGAGAGTGTTCCTGGTTATCCAGGGTTGCCAACTCTCACGCATCTGGCGTGTGACACACGCTTTCACGCTGCCCAAACTATTCTCACGCCAAAAACAAGAATACCGAAGACTAGAAACGGTTTTGAAAACTTTTGTCACGTAGTGATCGTCTTCTCAATAGAACATCTTTGATAATGTCTTCTGGCCAATCAGAATCACGATAACGGCGTGGTGTTGTTGCAGGAAGTCCCGACGGAGTATACTTTTGCTGTACATCTCCATACATCGATACAACATTACGTGTTGATAGAAATCAACACGTAATGAAATAAGACCCCACGGTTTGATGATTGATAGGTGTGTGGGCTGTCTTTCATTTTGACACACAGAACAATGGGGGCTATCCACCCTTATCCACAATGTAAAGTAATTCACACAGCCTCTTCCCTCTTCTCTCTGTGAGGAGCAGCAGGTTCAGCTTTCAGAACAAAGTAACACAAAACGAAAATGGCATTCTTTTTTTAAATATGTCGTGTAGTAATAGATTTATTTATTTTTCTTCTCAAGAGAGTACCAGAATGTGTATTTTATGTTAGTATTTAAAAAAATCTCCTGGGGAAGAATCCCCCCAGACCCCCCTGCAGGGGTTGGGTTTTCAGCATGTCAACTCTTTCACCTGTGGGGAAATTGCAGGATTGGCTCCAGGTCGCCCTTTTATTTACTACAAGACAAATGTGCCTTTTTATTTCATACAGTTCAATTTGGATTGAGACAGGGAAATAATCTAAACCTCACGCGTGGCGTTTCACTGTCGGGGGGAGCGTGTATGTAATTACATTGCAAATACTGACTTGAGCCCCACCACTGTATGGGTTAGCCCTACCATAGATTACCCAACAAAAATACTCTGGAGCCGCAACTGCCGACCCGTATTGCGCATGCGCAGATCTAAGATCCAGTAGAAATGATAAAAAGTAAAAGTCTGCTGCTTATTGTTCTACTAGGCCAAAATAGAGTCAAAGAGTATATGAGAGTGAGAGTGTGTTAATTCATATATTTGGCAGTTTGGAGTAAGTCTGTAGATTTGTTTGTGTGTGTGTGTTTCATGTATAGGCCTCTCACGATAATTAATTTTGTTGGATACATTTTCCCGGAAATTATTGCGATAAACGATAATATTGTCGGCACCGTTGTATGACCATTTTAGACCACTGACATAATGATAATATATAATAATAATTCAAGTACATCCTTTCAAACTGCTAGTCACATCCTCATGTAAATGGCAATTTATCGAGGTCAGAAAAGTTATCGAGTTCATTTTTATTTATCGTACGATAAGTCAATTAATTGCTTATCGCGACAGGCACACAATAAAACAGTGGAAACAAACATGTTTGACTTTCATTAGTGAATGAAACTGTGTGCCCTTTATAGTCTGTGTCCATTATTGTGTATTTGTATATATTGTAGTGCCGAGAGAAGGGAGTCGGAGGCGGTGCAATGAAGGTACAAAGCTGGCTTTATTGAGCAGCAGAAATGCACATGCTGTCGGGTCGCAGCCCGGGAAGACAAGAGAAAGCGAAAGGGAGGGCACGCAGTAAGTACCAACAACATATATGTCCGTGTGGAAACAGTACCCCCAACCTGTAGTTCCATGATTGGATTATGTAACCCCAGTGTATGAATCAGTGATCACTACACAACCCCCCCAGAATTCAAACATGGCACAATCCTCACGTCCGGGAGGAAGCACCACAGGTGCGGAGGAGCGCGGGGCCGCGGGAGAGGGCCGGGCCATGGAACGGGCCGTCGGAAGGGGGCTGCAGGAGAGGGCAGGAGCCCCAACGAGGGCGAGGGCATCCCCACCGGGGGTGGGGGGCGGGCCGTCGTAAGGGGGCCGCGGTAGGCGTCGTGGCGAATGAAGAAAACCTCCGCCAGCCATAGAAAACAGGGCCGCTGTGCTGCGACGTGGGGACGGGCGTGAATATCCCGGTGGTCCCCAGCAGGGAGGAGCGCTGCCCGGCCGCAGGCGAAGGCACAGCGGCGGCGGGTACGAAGTCCTCGGGAGGAAGGAGCCGTGGACAGGGGAGAGGCCAGACGGGGTCAGACGGGGCGCCGTCCACGGGCCGATGAAGGCATGGGCGACGTCCGAAACCGCCGAGGCGAGGGAAGAGGCCAGACAGGGTCCCGAAGCGCGCCACCCACGGGCCGATGAAGGCATGGGCGACGTCCGAAACCGTAGAGTCGAGGCGAGACGGGGTCCAGAAGCGCGCCACCCACGGGCCGAAGAAGGCATGGGCGACGACCGAAGCCGCCGTCGAGGTGGTGAAAAAGCGAGAGGGTCCACACGAGGCCGACGAGACATGGTCGAACCTCCTCTCAGGCACCAGAAAAAAACTGAAAGGGTCGTCCTGTCCACGATTAAAAACAGATGGGCGAAGTTGTGAGAGGATCCACACGAGGCTGACCAGACTTGATCGAACCTCCTCTCCGGCACCACAAAAAAAAGGGGCTAACAGTCGGATGTCGTTAGCCGCTAGCTGCTAGTCGCCAGCTGTCCGTTAGCCGTTAGCGAGCGCAGCTGGACATGCAGCCGCATATAAACCAGGCATCGTCGTGTATCGGCTCCATGGAAAGCTTGCTGTCCCCCAGTGCCGAAAAGCCGTGGAAATGGCGAGCGTCGTCCGCGGCCATTCCGGAGGGCGCACCGAGCCACAGTCCGTGTGCACGTGGCAGCCATGGACGTCCCCAAAAATCTCCGGCATTTCGAGAAAAACAGTGTCTGTTTTTTGCCGTGTTCGGTCCAGTCTCGGATCCTTCGCGAGACTTATGTCGGGGTCACCAATGTAGTGTATAGTGCCGTGGAGAGAAGGGAGTCGGAGGCGGTGCAATGAAGGTACAAAGCTGGCTTTATTGAGCAGCAGAAATGCACATGCTGTCGGGTCGCAGCCCGGGAAGACAAGAGAAAGCGAAAGGGAGGGCACGCATAAGTACCAAAACATATGGCGCATTTCCACTACACGGCCTCGCTCGGCCTCGCTCGGTATGGCTAGGCCTCGTTAGGACTGGCTCACTTTATGGCGCATTTCCATTACAGTTTAGGAACTGGGGTAGTATCTATAGTAACGCAGTGTAGGCGGAGCCGTGACGTCATCTTCAATGAGAACCCCAGAAAAACAACACAGCCGTTAGCTGTTAGCACTCAGAGCTCACAGCTCCTCATATATGTTCAGAAACTAGACAAAAGTTAAACAAGTACAAACCACAGACTGCCTGTGTCATGGCGAGTACAGTCGCTGGTTTATTTATGTCTGTATAGGCCGTTGTTGTGAGTGTGGACGGTCGGAGCATATACTGCGTTAGCTTAGCCAATCTCCATTTAGAAAACACGCATTTTAAAAGGTTTTTCGCCTGCCGTCTGTCTGCAGACTTGTCAAAGCATTAATTCATGGTTTTACTAACCGGTATCAGTATGTTGTTACTTCGGCATCATTTTGAAACGTGTATTACAATTAAATCACGGTCAAATATGTCCATCTTGTTGTAGTTGTAGCCCCCTTGCCAGCGATGCTCTCTCTAGTTTAGCATACTCAGCCCGACTCAGCCTCATTGTTCCTGGCCCTAGAACCACGATTTTATGGGGCCAGAAAAACTGTGAATTAGGACCCGCTAGCCGGTACTACGCCAAGTGGAAACGCAACCAAAGACGGGCCGCTGACGTCACAGCTCTCTTAAACGGGGCTCCGCACTGTAGTGGAACCGCGCCAATATATGTCCGTGTGGAAACAGTACCCCCAACCTGTAGTTCCATGATTGGATTATGTAACCCCAGTGTATGAATCAGTGATCACTACAATATTGTATATATATCCTATATATATGCTAAGGTCTCGCTGCTGACACGATAGCAGTCATTTCGTGCGCATATGTGTAATTAAACCCAATTAAACCCATGATATCAAAATCTCACTCCAGCCAGCAACCCTGGGTTATCTGAGTTCACTTTAACCCTTGGATGGCGTTCATATCGTTGTTATTCAGCCGGTGTTCGGGGGTCTGGAGTCCCGCTGAGCTACTGGGTTTGTAAATGAACACAACCAAACAATTGGATGTAAACATACTCAACAGATGTTCCCTTTATCCCAACTACAAGCCGTACAAACAGCATATAAGGTTCATATTTGCCCTTTACCTTTGTTAGAGCACAATTATAAATAAAGACCATATTTGTTTTTATTTTAAAATGCAATTGAACAAAAACATTTTCTTTTAATTAAATCACGATATGACAAATGTACAAATAAAGGGTTTTTCTTAAGTATTTTTTTAGAGCATTTACAACATTGATGTGAGTCTACACAACTCTTCAGCCCCGTTAACACCAGTGGAGAACCGTGTCTATCACAACTGGACCTTCTGTAGACACACAACCACCGCCACCGCCCCCCCACGCCGTTATAATGTCCGTCTTTTCAGTGTTCCAGGGTATTCTCTGAATACCTTGAAGGCCCTGACGGTTCACCTCTGGTTAACACACAGCCTTTCAGAGTGTGTGGGGTGTGTGTGGGGAGGTAGGGTGTGTGTGTGGGGTGTGTGGTGTGTGTGGGGGGGGTGGGGTGTGTGGTGGGGTGTGTGTGGGTGTGTGTGTGTGTGTGTGTGTGTGTGTGTGTGGGGGGTGTGTGGTGGGCTGTGTGTGTGTGTGTGTGTGGGGGGGGGTGTGTGTGTGTGTGTGTGGGGGGGGGGTGGGGGTGTACAGTGTGTGGTCATTGAAAACGTTCTCCACAGAAAATGAGCCGGGCCAATGAGTGTGAGTTTCTAAAGTTCATAAAGATATCTTTTTATTTCATTAGTTTTATTATTTTCTCCTGATAGCTTTGTGAAGCACCTTGAGATGACGTTGTTTTTAAAGTGTGCTATATAAATGAAATGTATTATTATTATAATTATTATAAAGTACCTGAAGGCATCCTCAGACCTGAACGCCTCACAAGTTGTTGCTTACACTGACAGCTTGAATCTGATAGGGCGCCCTGGTCGTCATGGGACAGGAAACGGTTTCTGTAATCTGTAACCCATCAGCGTCTTCATGATCACTTCCTCAGAAATGCAGTTCAGGGAAGTGAGCTACACTTGAATCTATATTTGAATATATGTGTTTCTTGATGCTCTTAAAGCACTTTGAATGGCCTCGTGTTGAAAGATGCTTTATCAATAAACTTCTTTGCCTTTCCTTTAATGGAGCGATTGAACAAAGGCAGTGACAGAGAATCAAGACGTCCTCAGAGAGAGACACACCCCAATGTTAGTCATTCTGTATCTGTGTGAAAGAGCTTGTTATTTTTAAATTGGTCTCCTACGGAACTGTTTCAAACACGTCATGTGGTCTTATCAAAGTTAAAGAGAATTATAAAAAAAGCATGTACATCACACACACACACACACACACACACACACCCACACACACACCACTTATGATAAGGACATGCAGCGTATTGCACAACACCTCTCATCACATCATGGAGCTATTGCACCCCCCCCCCCCCCATGAGTGAATGTGTGTCAGTCTGAATGGAAGTGCTTTGGCCTCACAGCACCGTTATTAAAGCTCCCTGCTATTAGAGAGGTGATGTTAGGGGGGGGGGGGGGTGGCTGCGGGCTGCAACTCCTGATCGGAGCAGAGACACACGTTCACCAAGCCGAAGAAACGATATCCGGTCACAGAGATCTGCTATTTTAAAGTAAAGTCACACATATATAAGAGGAGGCGTGTGGCGCAGTGGGTTAATGCGCTGATCTTCGAATCAGAGGATAGCAAGTTCGAGTCCCACTGCAGTCAGCATGTCGTTGTGTCCCTGAGACACTTCACCCCAAATTGCTCCTGTGGGGATTGCCCACAGTATTGAGTACTTGCTTTGGATAAAAGCGTCTAACAAGTGAATGTAATGTAATGTAACATATCGACCCTAAATATAGTCTATATTAAGAACGAGGAAAGTTTTTACTTAGGCCTATATATCGTTTTTTGTAAACATATGATAACTGTGCGAGGGTGATGACGTCAGAGCATCGTCATGTGCAAGAGACAGCCCCGGCCCAATTTAGCCCCTGCTCAGAAGACACACTCTCTGAAGACACACTCTCTGAAGACACACTCTCTGAAGACACACTCTCAGAAGACACACTCTCTGAAGACACACTCTCTGTCTCTGAAGACACTCTCTAAAGACACACTCTCTAAAGACACACTCTCTGAAGACACACTCTCTGAAGACACACTCTCTGAAGACACACTCTCTGTCTCTGAAGACACTCTCTATATCAGTGTGTGGTTCTAGTCACTTTGCTCAGCGCCCCCCCTTCTCTGACTGAAGCTCAGAGGGTGGCAGGAGATTCTGAGGGGTGGCATCCCCTGGCAGAAGTATATGCTGATTTAATCTCAGTCATATCAATCAATGTTAACTTGGAAAGCCACAATGTTAATATTTTAATTCAATAACATTAGGTGACATTATTGTGGCACATCAGTAAAGCCTTACATATAAATATATAAGGTGGCAGACAGAATTTAATTCATTTTAACTGACAAATAACTGAATGAGTTAGTTTCACTCTTAGACCAGCAGGGGAACCAAATCTATGAAGACTGCTGCAATAAGTACATGAATGAACTGTCTCATCGATGTTTGTCTGAATGAATATGATACTATTAACAATCATATTATTCCTATCAGCTGTCAATCACTGTTATGATTCACATGTTCAGTTAATATTGAATAAACTATAGTTTTTGGAGGAGTTCATGATGAATGTTCCTCAAGATGCTTGCTCACCCTCCTTCAAATTTGAAAGACAAGTAATTATATCATGTATCAAAATTCAAAAGATTCAAAGGAACAGTTCAGCGCCCCACGACTTTACTGCAAACAGTTACAACCTTGACTTTACATCAGAAAGAACAAACATTAAAGAAGTGACTAACTGCATCAGTTCGGGTTAAAAAACGTGTATTCAGCTCAAACACATCGCTGCAGTAATTATCCAGTGGAAAGTATGGAGGACGGAACATGACTTAAGTATAAATAAAGAAATGTATGAAGAAATACAGGAATGAATAAATAAATACGTAAAAATAAATAAATACAGGAAGAAATAAATACAGGAAGAAATAAATGAAGAAATAAATACAGAAATAAAAAATGTTGAAATAAACACACAAATAAATAAATAAAAGAATAAATAAATGCATAAATAAATATGGAAATATATACACCAATGTATAAATAAATAAATAAAAGTCGAAAATAAACAGAACACACGTTATTATATATCTTTCATATATTTCTACATTTACTCGACATACATTATTTATTTATTTATTTATGTGTCCGTATGCTAATGAGGTGGGCGGTCCTAACCTCAGTCTGAAGCAGGATTGGTTACAGGAGTGTGTGATCATTTCTGGCAGAGAGCTATACTAACGCCTGGCTAACCGCGCTGATTCGAATGCAGGAGCTTTACTGTTTAGCCCTTATCTTTATACATCCATGGTTTACCCACAGTTGTAAGGATTATTTATGGGTATTGGTTTAAGAGCCATTGGAGATCATTAGCGGACCATTTAAAGAACGGAGAACCAAAAGACTATGTCCAGTTTCGTGTGGAACGATGTATAGAGGACTTGGCTCAGCTCGACATGGATGTGGATGTTAACCCAGCTGTGTTTGAGAGTCTTCAAGAGGTTGCCCGCCAACTTGAAATCCTCTCGGAAACAGAGGAGGCGACCCTTGGGCTTCCATCTTACATGTTGCCCCCAAACGTTATTGAAGCACATCTTCGTTGGGGCACACCGCTGGGGACATCGCGAACGGGTGTGCGAAATAACAATGATTAAAGAAGCCATTATTAGAGAGTTGCCGTGGGTGTACACTACACAGAATGAACAGATGTGACTTGCCACAAATCTCTTGCTTCAGACTGGCTCGCCTGGCTCCAACAATTGGCGAATCCTGCTTCAGACTGAGGTTAGGACCACCACCTCATTAGCATACGGACAAATAAATAAATAAATAAATGTATGTCGCGTAAATGTAGAATATATGAAAGATATATAATAACGTGTGTTTTGTTTTATTTTCGACTTTATTTATTTATTTATACATGGTGTATATATTTCCATTTATTTATGCATTTATTTATTATTTTATTTATTTATTTGTGTATTTATTTCAACATTTATTTATTTCTGTATTTATTTCGTCATTTATTTATTCCTGTATTTATTTATTCCTGTATTTATTTATTTATTTACGTATTTATTTATTTATTCCTGTAATTCTTCATACATTATTTACACATTTATTTATTATTTATTTATACTTAAGTCATGTTCCGTCCTCCATAGAAAAGCCCTTACCTACTGGCCTAGTTAAATCAAAGTGGTTACCTTTCTTTTGGCTGGGCAGTGTAGTTTTACACACCGTCTTATTTGACTTTCTCAGGACTTGAAACTGTTTTTTGGGGGCAGACCCCCACAAAGAAAAAAATATATACACACAAGGACATCATCTTAACAGTTTGTTATGCTCATCGAGTCATCCGTGAGCAGAGCATCAAGTTGGCACGCCTATTACAGCTGAATGCGGCGATTATCATTTTGAATGCTTCTCGTTTTGCCCCCCCCCCCGTTCAAATGAAAATCGCCGCCAATCATATTTCCAAGCTTGCGCCAGGGGTTACAAGACTCGCGTCTTGTGCTGCATTCACTTGCACTCGGACATTAGAGATTTTCTCTCATAAACGTCCGATGAGCCACAACTTCTCTTTCAAAACAAAGCTGCCAACTGGGGTGGCAGCTGGGGTGGCAAGGCTATTTTTTAGGGTGGCCACCCCATGCCGCCCCTGCTGAAGCGTGATGTATTTGGTTCTTGGCGGCCAGATAAGAACCGGTTTTCTGAGTCTTAATGGGAGCCTCCAACCTGTAGTTCCATGATTGGATTATGTAACCCCAGTGTATGAATCAGTGATCACTACAATATTGTATATATATCCTATATATATGCTAAGGTCTCGCTGCTGACACGATAGCAGTCATTTCGTGCGCATATGTGTAATTAAACCCAATTAAACCCATGATATCAAAATCTCACTCCAGCCAGCAACCCTGGGTTATCTGAGTTCACTTTAACCCTTGGATGGCGTTCATATCGTTGTTATTCAGCCGGTGTTCGGGGGTCTGGAGTCCCGCTGAGCTACTGGGTTTGTAAATGAACACAACCAAACAATTGGATGTAAACATACTCAACAGATGTTCCCTTTATCCCAACTACAAGCCGTACAAACAGCATATAAGGTTCATATTTGCCCTTTACCTTTGTTAGAGCACAATTATAAATAAAGACCATATTTGTTTTTATTTTAAAATGCAATTGAACAAAAACATTTTCTTTTAATTAAATCACGATATGACAAATGTACAAATAAAGGGTTTTTCTTAAGTATTTTTTAGAGCATTTACAACATTGATGTGAGTCTACACAACTCTTCAGCCCCTTAACACCAGTGGAGAACCGTGTCTATCACAACTGGACCTTCTGTAGACACACAACCACCGCCACCGCCCCCCCACGCCGTTATAATGTCCGTCTTTTCAGTGTTCCAGGGTATTCTCTGAATACCTTGAAGGCCCTGACGGTTCACCTCTGGTTAACACACAGCCTTTCAGAGTGTGTGGGGTGTGTGTGGGGAGGTAGGGTGTGTGTGTGGGGTGTGTGGTGTGTGTGGGGGGGGGGTGGGGTGTGTGTGTGGGGTGTGTGTGTGTGGTGTGTGTGTGTGTGTGGGGGGTGTGTGTGTGGGCTGTGTGTGTGTGTGTGTGTGTGGGGGGGGGGTGTGTGTGTGTGTGTGGGGGGGGGGGGGTGGGGGTGTACAGTGTGTGGTCATTGAAAACGTTCTCCACAGAAAATGAGCCGGGCCAATGAGTGTGAGTTTCTAAAGTTCATAAAGATATCTTTTTATTTCATTAGTTTTATTTTTCTCCTGATAGCTTTGTGAAGCACCTTGAGATGACGTTGTTTTTAAAGTGTGCTATATAAATGAAATGTATTATTATTATAATTATTATAAAGTACCTGAAGGCATCCTCAGACCTGAACGCCTCACAAGTTGTTGCTTACACTGACAGCTTGAATCTGATAGGGCGCCCTGGTCGTCATGGAGACAGGAAACGGTTTCTGTAATCTGTAATCCATCAGCGTCTTCATGATCACTTCCTCAGAAATGCAGTTCAGGGAAGTGAGCTACACTTGAATCTATATTTGAATATATGTGTTTCTTGATGCTCTTAAAGCACTTTGAATGGCCTCGTGTTGAAAGATGCTTTATCAATAAACTTTCTTTGCCTTTCCTTTAATGGAGCGATTGAACAAAGGCAGTGACAGAGAATCAAGACGTCCTCAGAGAGAGACAAACCCCAATGTTAGTCATTCTGTATCTGTGTGAAAGAGCTTGTTATTTTAAATTGGTCTCCTACGGAACTGTTTCAAACACGTCATGTGGTCTTATCAAAGTTAAAGAGAATTATAAAAAAAGCACATCACACACACACACACACACACACACACACACACACACACACACACACACACACACACACCACCTATGATAAGGACATGCAGCGTATTGCACAACACCTCTCATCACATCATGGAGCTATTGCACAACCCCCCCCCCCCCCCCCCCCATGTGAATGTGTGTCAGTCTGAATGGAAGTGCTTTGGCCTCACAGCACCGTTATTAAAGCTTCTCTGCTATTAGACAGGTGATGTTATTGTAAAGTCAACACATATATACGAGGAGGCGTGTGGCGCAGTGGGTTAATGCGCTGATCTTCAAATCAGAGGATAGCAAGTTCGAGTCCCACTGCAGTCAGCATGTCGTTGTGTCCCTGAGACACTTCACCCCAAATTGCTCCTGTGGGGATTGCCCACAGTATTGAGTACTTGCTTTGGATAAAAGCGTCTAACAAGTGACATGTAATGTAATGTAACATATCGACCCTAAATATAGTCTATATTAAGAACGAGGAAAGTTTTAACTTAGGCCTATATATCGTTTTTTGTAAACATATGATAACTGTGCGAGGGTGATGACGTCAGAGCATCATCATGTGCAAGAGACAGCCCCGGCCCAATTTAACCCCTGCTCAGAAGACACACTCTCTGAAGACACACTCTCTGAAGACACACTCTCTGAAGACACACACTCTGAAGACACACACTCTGAAGACACACTCTCTGAAGACACACTCTCTGAAGACACACACTCTGAAGACACACACTCTGAAGACACACTCTCTGTCTCTGAAGACACACTCTCTGAAGACACACTCTCTAAAGACACACTCTCTGAAGACACACTCTCTGAGACACACTCTCTGAAGACACACTCTGTCTCTGAAGACACACTCTCTGAAGACACACTCTCTAAAGACACACTCTCTGAAGACACACTCTCTGAAGACACACTCTCTGTCTCTGAAGACACACTCTCTGTCTCTGAAGACACTCTCTATATCAGTGTGTGGTTCTAGTCACTTTGCTCAGCGCCCCCCTTCTCTGACTGAAGCTCAGAGGGTGGCAGGAGATTCTGAGGGGTGGCATCCCCTGGCAGAAGTATATGCTGATTTAATCTCAGTCATATCAATCAATGTTAACTTGGAAAGCCACAATGTTAATATTTTAATTCAATAACATTAGGTGACATTATTGTGGCACATCAGTAAAGCCTTACATATAAATATATAAGGTGGCAGACAGAATTTAATTAATTTTAACTGAACAATAACTGAATGAGTTAGTTTCACTCTTAGACCAGCAGGGGAACCAAATCTATGAAGACTGCTGCAATAAGTACATTAATGAACTGTCTCATCGATGTTTGTCTGAATGAATATGATACTATTAACAATCATATTATTCCTATCAGCTGTCAATCACTGTTATGATTCACATATTCATTTATTATTGAATAAACTATATTTTTGGAGGAGTTCATGATGAATGTTCCTCAAGATGCTTGCTCACCCTCCTTCAAATTTGAAAGACAAGTAATTATATCATGTATCAAAATTCAAAAGATTCAAAGGAACAGTTCAGCGCCCCACGACTTTACTGCAAACAGTTACAACCTTGACTTTACATCAGAAGAACAAACATTAAAGAAGTGACTAACTGCATCAGTTCGGGTTAAAAAACGTGTATTCAGCTCAAACACATCGCTGCAGTAATTATCCAGTGGAAAGTATGGAGGACGGAACATGACTTAAGTATAAATAAATAAATAAAAAATGTATGAAGAAATACAGGAATAAATAAATAAATACGTAAATAAATAAATAAATACAGGAAGAAATAAATGAAGAAATAAATACAGAAATAATAAATGTTGAAATAAACACACAAATAAATAAATAAAAAATAAATAAATGCATAAATAAATATGGAAATATATACACCAATGTATAAATAAATAAATAAAAGTCGAAAATAAAACAGAACACACGTTATTATATATCTTTCATATATTTCTACATTTACTCGACATACATTTATTTATTTATTTATTTATGTGTCCGTATGCTAATGAGGTGGGCGGTCCTAACCTCAGTCTGAAGCAGGATTGGTTACAGGAGTGTGTGATCATTTCTGGCAGAGGGCTATACTAACGCCTGGCTAACCGCGCTGATTCGAATGCAGGAGCTTTACTGTTTAGCCCTTATCTTTATACATCCATGGTTTACCCACAGTTGTAAGGATTATTTATGGGTATTGGTTTAAGAGCCATTGGAGATCATTAGCGGACCATTTAAAGAACGAGAACCAAAAGACTATGCCCAGTTTCGTGTGGAACGATGTATAGAGGACTTGGCTCAGCTCGACATGGATGTGGATGTTAACCCAGCTGTGTTTGAGAGTCTTCAAGAGGTTGCCCGCCAACTTGAAATCCTCTCGGAAACAGAGGAGGCGACCCTTGGGCTTCCATCTTACATGTTGCCCCCAAACGTTATTGAAGCACATCTTCGTTGGGGGCATACTGCTGGGGACATCGCGAACGGGTGTGCGAAATAACAATGATTAAAGAAGCCATTATTAGAGAGTTGCCGTGGGTGTACACTACACAGAATGAACAGATGTGACTTGCCACAAATCTCTTGCTTCTGCCTGGCTCCAACAATTGGCGAATCCTGCTTCAGGCGCCGTTTACACGAGGAGAAAACTGCTTGTATCTGCATAGTTTCGCGTGCGTATAGCCCTATTATTTACACAAGGCCGATAGAAACTGACCCCACAAACGATAACGGGTCCCAAGGTGGATAGATTTGCAAACGAAACGCTCTGGGGGGTCAACCGAGTCCGTGTAATCACCTCGATACGAATATTTCCTGAAAAAATAACGATAGCCCCGCCTCTCCCCACCTCTCCTGCTCACTGCTGTAGCATGGCTGTGTTAATTAAACGCACAAGGGGTTCTTGAATGAAATAATATTATAAAAGGCAAACCAGAATTGTTAACGCCCAATATACTCCTTAACAGTCAGATTCATGCATTGATCCATTATATTGACAAAGGAGGATCTCACCCGGTGTTGTGAGAATACTCTCTCTTTCTGAGCCGTCCTCTCCACAGAGATGTGCTTCTTGGTCGGTCGATGCAATATCCACAGATTCGGTTTCTTTCAGTTAACTTCCCCGTTGCATTTATCCATATGCTGAGGAAATGACTATATCCCGCTGAATACCAGCAATCGCCACACACTTCCTCCTGTCATAGCTACTGCTAGTGCTACTGCTACTGACCATGCTACAGATATTAGTGCAAAATCTACAGCTCCTCTACCACAACCATCAGCAACAAGTGGACATGGAGAATTACATGAACTACATGTTGCTAAATACACCGCGGGGCTTAAACAGAAGGGTAGCCATGGCAACATTGCAGCGGGGCTGCTCGGGCTGCTCTTCTTCGCAGCTTTTGGTGTATTTTGGCGGAAGTTACAGCGCCACTTACAGTCCCGGCATATTTACTACAGCGTTTCCAGCGGCCTCGTTTGAACAGACACGTTAAATGAAACGAATGCATGTGAACGGAAGACTTTTTTGAATACGCATACTGTGCATAAACGCAAACGGTCCCGTGTGAGCGGGGCCTCAGACTGAGGTTAGGACCGCCCCCTCATTAGCATACAGACACATAAATAAATAAATAAACAAATGAATGTCGCGTAAATGTAGAAATATATGAAAGATATATAATAACGTGTGTTCTGTTTTATTTTCGACTTTTATTTATTTATTTAGACATTGGTGTATATATTTCCATATTTATTTATGCATTTATTTATTATTTTATTTATTTATTTGTGTATTTATTTCAGAATTTCTTTATTTATGTATTTATTTCGTCATTTATTTATTCCTGTATTTATTTATTCCTGTATTTATTTTATTTATTATTATTTATTTATTCCTGTAGTTCTTCATACATTTATTTACACATTTATTTATTTATTTATTTATACTTAAGTCATGTTCCGTCCTCCATAGGAAAAGCCCTTACCTACTGGCCTAGTTAAATCAAAGTGGTTACCTTTCTTTTGGCTGGGCAGTGTAGTTTTACACACCGTCTTATTTGACTTTCTCAGGACTTGAAACTGTTTTTTGGGGGCAGACCCCCACAAAGAAAAAAAATATATACACATACATATATCATCATCTTAACAGTTTGTTATGCTCATCGAGTCATCCGTGAGCAGAGCATCAAGTTGGCATGCCTATTACAGCTGAATGCGCCGATTACCATTTTGAATACTTCTCGTTTTGCGCCCCCCCCCCCCCCGCTTCAAATGAAAATCGCCGCCAATCATATTTCCAAGCTTGCGCCAGGGGTTACAAGACTCGCGTCTTGTGCTGCATTCACTTGCACTCGGACATTAGAGATTTTCTCTCATAAACGTCTGATGAGCCACAACTTTTCTTTCAAAACAAAGCTGCCAACTGGGGTGGCAGCTGGGGTGGCAAGGCTATTTTTTAGGGTGGCCACCCCATGCCGCCCTGCTGAAGCGTGATGTATTTGGTTCTTGGCGGCCAGATAAGAACCGGCATTCTGAGTCTTAATGGGAGCCTCCAGCTCTCAGGATCCTCTTCTGTGGAACCAGCCCCGAGTCTGTTGGGGGGGGGGGGGGGTCCACATTAAAGAGCAGCTGAAGACTTCCCTTTGTATAAAGCTGAGAGTCAGGCCTGACATCAACACCCTAATGCAGGGGGGTCAAACACCATTTCCTCTCGGGCCACATCAGCATTAAGTTTGCACTCAAAGGGCCGGTTGTAACTTTAAGACTATACTGTATATATAAATAAATAAATATATAATATATGTAAAATAATGTGTTATACGTTATTGACTCTCTCAGAAGTCTAGGGCAAATCATTCTCTTCAGTGTGAACATCACAAAATGAGTAAGAAACCATTCCAATGTGTACTATAGGACAGTAACACAAACAGTTTCAAAGGGGAGTGATTAGTAAAATATGCATAAATAAAAAGAAAGAATACTAACTAGGTAAGAAGCAATGTTCAAATCATTAACCCGGGCTTAACAGGTTCATGAGGATTACAGAACCTCTCCATAGTCAGAACCAAGCTGGTTCCACCTGAACCTGTTCCTCCCCGGACTCTGGTCCTCTGCTCTGTGACTCTGATCTCTGAGTCCTTCTTCTACTTTTCTACACACTTTGTTTTTTGCACCTGCCTTTGTTCAGTCGGGCTTTTAGTTCTTTAGTTGATTAAAAATGTTAAGCAGCAAACCCCAATGTTAGTTGTTCTGTATCTGTGTGAAAGAG
>JAAOOA010001264.1:22500-25000 GCA_012861695.1 Trematomus loennbergii | reverse complement strand
TGCCTCCTCCCTCTCTGCATCAGGTGGTTTCCCCTTTTCTATCTTTGAGGGAGAAGGAGGTCACATATGTTCAACTTTTACTTAATGAACAATTGTTCAAAATGAACAAAAAAATGTAAAGTTCAAATTAAAACAAATAAAGACTGATAGTAATAATATGCAATTTTAACGAGAGGGAATATGAACATTTTTCATGAAAGCAGAACACGTTGTCAATGTCATGTTTAGAATCAAGTTTTTTCTTTAAACATTTCATTTCAAATATGCAAACTTGAAGTTGGTTCAAGTCCTTTGCGTAGGCCGCCTGTCTCAGGTCCAGAGAGTAGTGAGAGTATGTAAAGGCGGGGGTGCTGATCTCTATCTCGGAGCTGCATGTCAAACCACATCAACATCCGGTGCTTGCTGCAGCAAGGAGGAGAGGCAAAAGAGGAGAAATCTCCCTCTCAGCAGTTTGGAACATTTTCTTTATAATTGTTTTCTTAAGCAGCTTTTATGGATAAAGGTTTTTAGCAAAGTTGGAGAGGAGGAATCATGTTGATCTACCGAAGCCAACCTCTCCATTTCCCCTGAACAACAGGACTCTCCCTCCCTAAATGTCTTCCTTTGTTTAACTCCCTTGTTTTGTTAACCCATGACCCAAAAAGAAACATGTACATTTTAAGATTAGCCTTAGCAGTTTAAGGGCCAGCCAAATCATCTTAAAGGTGAATTTGATCAGGAACTAAAATAATGTTGTGATGTACAGTAGTGCTTGTTGAAGCAGTCCAAATCTGAACAAAACACCTAAAACTATCGCCACAGCTAGAATAATAAGAAAAGCCAAAAGTCCCCACTTAGCTTTATTGAAAGCAAAGAACATTTTTAGCCGTAAATCATTCACAAATGTCTTCTTCATTTGACCAAAAACAGAATGCATTGGATCCTATATTGAACTAGCAGACTCTCTGAACAGAAAAAGTCCCAGATGGGACTCGCAGGTCCTTCATTTCTCCCCATCTCACGTGCAATGACAGCTAGATATGCTGCCTTATCCTGAGGTGGCCAAGTGCCAACTCTCAGCCTCGGCTGATGCTCCAAAGAGCAGTCTCTGCACAGTAACACTTTGCCTCCCTCTCTTTCCGAGACCAGGCAATCCAGTGGAGGATTCAAAGTCGGCCCATTAGGGAGCCGTGCCATCTTACCATGGCAGTAACAACTCTACCAATTACACATTCACCGGGAACATAAGGTCCCCACTCCAAAGGCTCCAGTCTCTCTTCACGAAGGTATCCTTGCTTGGCCATATTGGCACCCAGTAGGGCTTTCCCCACTAGATGAGATCACAAACCCCGTCCCTGGACCAGGGGTACCAGCCCCCCGAATGTATTCGCTAGTGCAGTCTGTGGCAGGGCCATTATTTGTCTTTCTTATCTGTGTGCAGTGTACTTAGGCAAAATGTGTCAAGCTCAACAGTATTCTTTTTATTTACCTGCACAAACAACAAAATCAGAAAAAAGGCTTTTGTGTTCCTTTTTTCAGTTTTTGTTGAAAATCTTTATGGGATTTTTGGGGGATTTAGTTTCTTGTGTTAAAAGAGAAACACACACGTACACGGACCCATATTGCACATGTTCACCAAAGGGTTCAAATGACAGAGCCACACATAAACATGCTACTAATCTCTACGTTTAGCTTTCTGATTGAAATGTTTTTTAGCTCTACTTAATCATATGTTTCATGTTTCAGGTCCTATTAGTTTATAGATGTGGGGGAGATGTTATACTTGATTCAAAGAAGTGATACCACAGTGTAGAAATACTGTAACAAGAACAAGTCTGGTATGTAAATGTACTTAGGTCAAAGTATTAGGATCAAATAATGCTTAAAGTACCATCATTAATATGACTCATAGTACGACTATTTTCATAATGATATATTATAGTCTGGATTCTAATCAATGATCCATTCATGTGAACATCACTTTGAATTTAGCAGCTGGTAAAGGTGGAGATAACTTGAATGACTTGTTCTACTTCCAGGCAGGGACGTGCAGACATTTGGAGGGGCTATTGCTCTAAACTGGAAAAAGGGCCCCCCCCGGAAAAAAACATAAGACCTTTTGAAAATTGTAACTTGTTTTTAATGTAAAAGAAACCAAACGATTATTACATCAACTAAATTGAACAGTAATTCACATCTCATAAGAAAATAAGCTAAGGCGACTATACTTGCATTCGGTGACTTGATTTTAAAAATGAAAACCAGGGACATTTTTAGTTTTGCGGTCCATATCTCATTAAAATATCTAATGTTACTAACTATTAAAGAAAGAATGGGGACAATTCAATGTAGTATTCCATAACTTAATAACAGAGATGGTCAAACTAAAGTGGTACATGGCAGAAATCCTACAATGAAGCGGGACAGTGAACTGTTCACCCGTGAGAGGGCGATCAAGAAAAGAGAGCGAGCGGCGCGTTGAGGGAGTTTACAGATGAGAAGACACAGAAAGACAGAAGCA
>JAAOOA010001264.1:0-17500 GCA_012861695.1 Trematomus loennbergii | reverse complement strand
CAGCAGGATGCTCAGGTGGTCTGCCGGCAGCTGGGCTGTGGGGCTCCTTCAGTCCTCCAGGGGGCGCTCTATGGAGAAGGGGAGGCTCCAATGGGGACCAAAGAGTTCCAGTGTGGAGGCCATGAGTCTGCTCTCCTGGACTGTAGCTCAGCCTCAGAGAGAAACACCTGCTCACCTGGCACAGCTGTTAGCCTCACCTGCTCAGGTAGAGAGGAGCTGTGATTGGTTCATTCTGTTCTCATCAAACTCACTTTATTCTCTCTCTGATCACTCTCTTGTTTCTCTTCAGAGCCGGTCAGACTGGTGGGAGGAGAGAGTCGCTGTGCAGGAGACCTGGAGGTGAGACATCTGGGAGAATGGAGACCAGTGGACTATTACTCTCTGGACCCTGAAGGAGCAGGAGTCGCCTGCAGAGAGCTCGACTGTGGCTCTGCTGTTTCTGTGGGAGAGAGAGAGGAGTCCTCAAGAGACCTGTGTGGAGATCAGCTCTCTCTGTGTTCAGTCTGGATCTGCTCTGAGGGAGTGTGCAGCATCAGATTCCTCTTCTCTCCTCTGAATCTCACCTGCTCAGGTAAGCCCATCAGGGACATTGTTTATGACATCATGTCCTCTGTCTCTTTGTTAGTCAGTCTCTCTCTCTCTGACAAAGAGACAATCCCTCTCTGCTACCTGGACTGTCACAGACTGAAAGCTCTTTGTAATGTCTTCAGACTGAGAGGAGGTTTTCACAGAGACTCTCTCTCTCTCTCTCTCTCTCTCTCTCTCTCTCTCTCTCTCTCTCTCTCTCTCTCTCTCTCTCTCTCTCTCTCTCTCTCTCCCATCTCTCTCTCTCTCTCTCCCATCTCTCTCTCTCTCTCTCTCTCTCTCTCTCTCTCCCCCCCATCCTCTCTCTCTCCCCCATCTCTCTCTCTCTCTCTCTCTCTCTCTCTCTCTCTCTCTCTCTCTCTCTCTCTCTCTCTCTCTCTCTCTCTCTCTCTCTCTCTCTCTCTCTCTCTCTCTCTCTCTCTCTCTCTCTCTAGATAAGCTGTTTCAGCCCAACATCTCTGTGTCCTCCTCCATGTACGGGGTCTCCGGGGCCCAGCAGCAGGGTTTCCAGGTGTTCAGAGGCTCCACCTTCAGCATCAGTTGCTCCATCCAGCCTCAGTACCCAGGAGGCTCCTTCCAGCTCAACTTCACCTCCATCACTCAGCAACAACTACTACTCAGAGCCAGCTGTCAATCACTCTGCCCACTTCCTGTTCCCGGCTGCAGAGCCCGCCCACCAGGGAAACTACAGCTGTGTTTATCACGTCTCTGCTTTTTCTCAGGACTTCTCCTCTGAGAGCCGTCTGCTCTCCGTCACCGTCACAGGTGAGCTGTTAGAGTTACTGTAGGACAGAGCGTGATGCTCCCCAGGAGAACGCTGGTGAGGACTGAGTGTTTTACTGTGAGCCCTGAAGCAGTCACACCCTTACATCACATGTAGCTTTCCAGAGCAACGTACAATAAGTGCAATGAACCGTGAAGACATGAATCCAGAACAGCAATCCTCCAGTCAGCTGTAGTTTACATTGGAGTATTGCCATGAGTACTGGTGTTTAACAGATACAGCTAGCAGCTTCTCCCTACAGTCCTACTGTCTGCTATGAACAGGAACAAGGGTTGGGGTTGAATGAAGGTCTTAAGAAGATGTAGTTTATTTAGTCCAGCAGATATGTGAAATATCTGAAAGAATTGTGCTTTTGATGATAAAACATGAATTTGGCACACTGTTAGAACATGCCCTAAGGAAGATTTTTGGCTATAGGGCCATCGCAAATTTGTCCAATGGCGGCCATTTCAAATGGCCACCATTGGCGCCATTGGACAAATTTGCGATTCTTTCACATATCTGCTGGACTAATTGTAATATAACTGTAGAGAGGAGTCTCCATGCTGAAGTGTTCAGTCTCTGTGTGTTTGCTGACTCTTGATGTGATGCTGTCCAGGTGTTCGATCAGATCCAAAACCTTTTATCATCCGAGCCGTCGTCCTGCCGCTGATTCAGCTGCTGGTGACCGTCGGCCTTTACTTCTACTGCAAGGTACGGAACATGTTGTTGTTCCACTGACTGAATGATAGGACTGAAACATGTTGTTGTTCCACTGACTGAATGATGAGGACTGAAACATGTTGTTGTTCCACTGACTGAATGATAGGGACTGAAACATGTTGTTGTTCCACTGACTGAATGATAGGTACTGAAACATGTTGTTGTTCCACTGACTGAATGATGAGGTACTGAAACATGTTGTTGTTCCACCACTGACTGAATGATGAGGTACTGAAACATGTTGTTGTTCCACTGACTGAATGATGAGGTACTGAAACATGTTGTTGTTCCACCACTGACTGAATGATAGGTACTGAAACATGTTGTTGTTCCACCACTGACTGAATGATAAGGTACTGAAACATGTTGTTGTTCCACTGACTGAATGATGAGGTACTGAAACATGTTGTTGTTCCACTGACTGATGATGAGGTACTGAAACATGTTGTTGTTCCACTGACTGAATGATGAGGTACTGAAACATGTTGTTGTTCCACCACTGACTGAATGAAACAGTGTGTGTTATGGAACAGGAGTGATGCAGGAAGTCTCACTGTGTGCTGTCATGTCTCTCCAGGCCACCAGGGGGCGGAGGCCGAGCCGACAGGAGGACATTGAGCTGGATTATGATGACCTGGGTGTTCCTGCTGAAGAGGAAGGAGCTCAGGGAGCAGAGTAGCAGCTCCAAGGAGCTCCTCTCACACACATGGGTTTATCAGCTCTTATAGCTTTTAACCAACGTTAGAAAATATAGCTTTCACTCTGAAAGTCACCAGCAATGTGTGAGTGCCTCATGTTTCCTGACTTCCTGTCAGCTCCAAGCCCATTGGTTCCCACTGAAGATGAAGATCTTTAAAAAACATCACAAGTTAGTTTTATTTAGAAAAGTCAATGCAGTCGGTGCAGTTTGAAACCACAGACACACCAACCCAGGCCGCTCAGGAACTAAGTTGGCCAATGAATGCCATATATTAATGTTCAAATATCCTCTAGAAACAGTGTTACAATACCCAGTGTTTGAATCTAATGTAGTGATTCCTGAGATAACAGGAGGAACGCGTTACAGCGCCACCTAGTGTTGGATTTGTAGACCTCGAGCACAACAAGTTTTTTTATATTCAATCAACAAATAAGAAAAAGTACAGTTTATAAAATGTTAAGTTTTTCACAACAATTCATTGATCAGCGAGATGGGATATTTGATCCCCTTGTGGGTCACATGGGTCATTTTAGCAGCAGGACCAGATTTAGCTGAACAATATACAAATAGGAATTGAACAAAAGTAAATAATCCATACACTTCTTATTTCATAACAATGCTGATTTTATATTGAAAAATGTTATTTCAGAAGAATTCAGCTTGATTTTGGTCTGAAGAGATTGTTTGTAAAAAAGAGAAATCCGAATTATTTTTAGAGAAATCCGATTATATTTGTAATTTGCCAAAATGTATAAGATTTTAACTTTTCTTTAATTTTCTTATTTCACGTGTACTGAGCTCAGTTTTGTAATCATTTTCAATCATTCAGTATTTTTCTTACTTTATATGAATTTTAATTACATTTTTGATGGTATTTGTCTGTATTTTGTAGTAATTTAGCTGTTTTTAAGAACTCCACCTATTGGAGAGCATTCCCAAATTCATAAGATATTAAATACTAACATGTTGTAATTAAAAATGTACATATTTTGTAGAAGTTTCCTTTTTAAAAGGTAATGTGCTTTGTTATGTGATCAAGAAATGTGCTTGTTTTTGTATTATTGAGGATTGTACTTATTTCACAGATGATCAAAATATGTAATCATTACTTTTTGGACTTTTATGAAACATTTTAATTTCTTTAGAATTTCACTTTTTTCAAAGACTCAGATTATTTTGTGATTTAGGATTTTCCCAAATTCAGGAGACTAATTATTTCGTACTTAAAATGTTAACATTGTCCGTAAACAAGTGTTGTGATTTTGGAACCGAGAAATGTTTTGCTTCATAAGAATTTTGATTGATTTTGTTGAGACTTGTTTTGTTGAAAAATATTGACCATTATTTCGTAATTTTCTTGATTTTGTTATGAAGAATGTTGCTTTTTTTAACACATTTTTTGTTGAAGATTTTTCTTGATTTCTTGATGATTTTTGCATCACAAATTCTACTTGAAAAAATTAAGAGTTTTGACCAATTTGGTTTCCATGAGATTACGATGAAGCAAATCGTCTTAAATTCTGAACACAGCAGAATCCTCCAGAAATCATGACGATGTTCAACATCACTGTAATAAATGCTGTCATTTGCTATGTACCAAAAAAATAATAAAACTTCTTTAATAATCCATGAAACTCTGAGAGTGAGCTGATTTCAAAAGTGTTTCTCCTGGTTGGAAAATGATGTGTTTGCTTTGTTTCTGTGTTATAACTAAACCTCAAGGCTTTAGTTATAACAGGTTAGTATTGAAGTAATCTCTGTGTCAAACAAACGTTTATGATTCTTACACGTTTAGTTCAGCAGAATAATCTCCACATATTACACCACTTTAGGATTTCTGAATAAAAAGCTAATGTTGGGCTATAAAGGAACTACAGCACGGTCACATGACTTCACGTCACCACCGCTAAGCTAAAGGTGGCTATGTTGGGCTATAAAGGCAACCTGGTCTTACCAGAATACGTGAAATGACCACGACTCCTTAACACTGCATTACGTGGTGGAGTCACGGACTCTGCTACATTTACGTGTCTGCATCACGGAAACAACCCCAATGTAAAGTGAATGAGGCTCCTTTGTCGTGGTGGACACACACATTTCTACAACATCCCGCAGTGAGCTTTCTACTCTATAAAACGTTTTTAAAATCTACTTTATAGCCTGTAGTAACTCACGGGAGCTTCTTTTATTTTATTATTTTTCATAAGAATTTTTATTTTTCGTCAGAATGTATTATGGTGCATTAGTTACGAACTTATGTTCTCTAAAAACAGTGCATTTTTGTAATACAACTGTGGTTTTTATGAAATTAGTTTTAAGGAAGGCCAGAGCTTCAGCTGTGTCAAATAGATTGTTCCCTTTAGTTTACGTTTTTAAAGACAATTATATTCCTATTTGATCATGTCCCCCTTATTGTAGGCTAATATTAGTCATTTAAAAATAAATAATGATGATAATGATGGTGAAAACCACTCCCCCACATCGGAATGACGATGGTTACTGACTGTATGTCAAATGCTTTGTATTATAACAACAATGAACAAGAAGAAGATTCCGTTGTTACCACGGCAACGTTACGTCGCACTTGACGGCAATGTGACGTCACGTACGCTTCTTACCCACAATCACCTCACTTTCATTAATTTGATCTGACACCGGACTACAGTAAGTATCTCAACCCAAGGGGAGTTTTTTTTTAAAACACTAAATAATGTTGCTTTTATTTCTTCCACTGTAGCACAGTCTCTCTATCGTTTCATTCCTGGATATTAGGTTGAGTTTTGTAGTGTGTTTAGCAGTGGCGAGCCGTGAGCTTTATACCTAGGCCCTCTGACCCCCACCCCTTCCCTTGAAAAAAAAAAAAAAGAGTTATTACGTCACAGCGTATACTTCAGCGGAATATCAAAACAACGGCCCAGGTGCAAAACGCATCAATGACAGCGACCCTCTACCACACAAAACAACACCTGTGAACCCAATTTGTGTTCTTTGACATTGAAAATGATATTGCATTGTGTTTGTTACTTTCGTTGCTGTTGTATGTCTTAAGTGTAATTTGGCATGCTTTTATTTTGAAGGCGAGTTCACGCTGTTGACAGGAAGTTGTTGTTGCTATGGAAACAAGACAAGTTTCACAGCGGGCGGAACTTGTCATAATGTCCGCGATAATAAAACCCCCATTTAGAGGGAAGATATGATTGGTCAATTGCACTGTCATTTGACATTACTCTCTCGTTCAGTTACTATAGAGTGGCGAAGTCCCTCCCCTTCCGGGTGAGCCCCATGGGACCTTATTTCGGAAAAGTTATGCATTGAAGTCAATGGAGAGAGAAAGATTATCTTTCGATCCCGTTTGAATTGTGCCACGAATTACACATATGATGTTTGTCAATTTAAAAGATAATTTTGCAAGTCAAAAAAAAAAAAATGTGTCGTAAAACTGGAAGTAACACATTTTGTTTGTGTGAACCGCTCAATGAACTACATCTCTGGTCTCACAGAACACACACGTCACCAAGATGGCCGTCACTACTGTCAACAAACCGATTGGCTACCCTCACACTATCACCACAATGAAACACGTCCTGAAGAATGTCATGCAAAGCTGCCTGCCTGCCTTCGATTCTCTCTGAACTGCCCGGTCGTTTTAATGTTTAATGTCAACCATTTGTGCAGATAGCATGAAGTAGAGAAGATCGCTAGCGTTAGCGTTAGCATTTCTCCCCCGGGCTTAAATTGTGTATTATAGAATGATCACACCGTGACAGTACTATTCAAAGGGTTCACGAAATATGACTACTACTCTTACTGTTTAACATTTTGGGTTACTTAATGTTACTTCATGTTAAGGCTAATAAAATGACAAGGCTGTAATGCTAACTAACGTGCTAGCTACTAGCTAGATAGCTAACTTGATCTACACACTCCTCTTTCATCAGACGGGAAGCGAAAGCACAAGCAAGACCCATTGCTGGTATGAACAACCTGGTACTAAGCACACAGGCATCTTGTGAAAGTTATCTTATCTTAGCCAGCGCCATATAGATAGATTCTATCTATATGGCGCTGATCGTATATATACGGTATTATACGTGTATCGTAGTGTCTCAATTGTGACATCACTTACGCGACTCTGGGATTTGTAGTCTTTCTAGTTTCGTATTTTTCAAAGTCTTATATTTCAACAGTTTTAAGACAAACTGTGACTTTTTTGACATGGAAATGATTTTTTAAGATTGACAAACATCATATGTGTAATTCATGGCACAATTCAAACGGGATCGAAAGATAAGTTTTCTCTCCCCATTGACTTCAATGCATAATTTTTCCGAAATAAGGTCCCATACCCCGGAAGTAAGTGGGAGGGACTTCGCCACTCTATAGCGGGCCCTCTGTGAATCGCAGAGAGGACCAGACAGCTTCTTTCATGTAACCCCTACATTCAAACAGAGAATGAACAGGCAGATTCGAAGGATTTATTTCTTTGGAAATGTTATTTTAAATACAATTAAATCAAGTTTTTTTTCGGTAAAACTAATGAAAAATATAACAAAAATAATATTAAAAAAATATATATTTAAAAAAATATTATTTTTTTTAATGTTTTTAAATATTATTTTTGGAATATCTTAGGCCCTCACATCCATGTGCGGGCAAGCTAGCGGCCACGTCCAGCTAGCGGCCTCCGGCCTTCCGGTCAAAGTTTTTAGCTGGATAGTATTTATAGTTTATACAGCTCCATGACATTAGCTGTCCCCGGACAGTTGGGTAGTGGAGGGGCCTGCTAGAACAAATCTGTTTAAATGCATGTATTTGCCCATGTGTTGTGAAGACAGTCTTCAACACAGAGTTGTAATAGTGGCTAAAGCGCATCGGCGATGGAGTGGAATAAAAATGTGGAACTGGAGTTTTTCCAGAGGATTTGACTGGCCAGTGGGGCCCACCCAATGTCCCACTCTGAATCAGAAATACTTCATTGGTCTCAGGGGGAAATTGGGATTGTTACATTATAGAATTAAAATATATAGTAGAAGATATAAGAAAAACAAGTATGTAAAAAGATGTGCATAATATTACAATATGCACAGTATAAATGCATAATGTATGCCAGAGTATTGCTCAGATGAGTTATTATTACATAGAGTATTGCTCAGATTAGTTATTATTACATAGAGTATTGCTCAGATTAGTTATTATTACATAGAGTATTGCTCAGATTAGTTATTATTACATAGAGTATTGCTCAGATGAGTTATTATTACATAGAGTATTGCTCAGATGAGTTATTATTACATAGAGTATTGCTCAGATTAGTTATTATTACATAGAGTATTGCTCAGATTAATTATTATTTAAACTTTACTCGTCGTATTTTATATTTGATTATTCCGACAGTTTTCCTAAAATGTTGGAATTGTCTCAAATGTCTTTTTCTCCATGATATTGTTCTCCTCCTCTCTCAGCAGAAATCTCTTACAGAAACCAAAGCGTCCACATTCCTTCCTCTCTATATTCTGAAGCTTTCTACACACACACCGTTCACACACTCATTTATTAACAATTTATTGCAAAAAATGTGCAGAAAAAACATCTTTGAATTCAAACATAGCACGTACACAAATTATAAAGAAATCCAATTATAAATAATCAACAGAAACTAAAGTGTGAACATGACTTCTGGTATATTAACTTTAATAAATAACAATGTAATAAATATGAAACATACAGGTCAATATCACCTTGCTATTGGTAGCTGAACTGTCAACACCCCAAAACATATTCTTAGATAGAAATACCTCATTTTGAGTTATTTAGACTTAATTAACACTTATAGTTTCATGTCTTGTTCGATAAGAATAGATCATATCTGTTAAGTGTTATTATGGGAGAATAGCTATTCTTGTGGTACTGCTGCCTTATTAGGCCCATAGTGAGCATATTAAGACTCATGTACTGAATATGCTTTAGTTTTGATCAAAGCGTTCCCCCTGCAGCTGTTAATGTTTCATTCTCATTTTATTTTTCCCTTTGTTTCTCCGTCACTGACATTATGTTTGACGGTTCTTTGATTTTAGGTAAATTATTGTCATGCCAAAGCCTTCACAACATGTACTGGGGGGGGGGGGGGGGGGAAGTCTCTGAACAATAACACAGACTATTAAAAACTAATTAATAATCAAAGTTAAGAAAAATAAATGAAAAGTCCTCCTGAAGTAGAAAAGTATTGGCTTCAAAGTTCACTGACAGACCTAAAAATAAAATCATTTAAATATGTGAAGCAGTGAGATGCTAACAAATGAAAAGCTCATAATTGATCTCCCTCTCCCTCTTCCTCCAGGACCCCATACCCTCCTCTGTGCTCCCAGAGAAGGGTCCAGCTGCCGGGGGACGGTGATCACCATCAAGGGGAATGTTCCATGAAATAATACAATGTATTTGCTGTGCTGAGATGAGGCTGCTCCAACCTTGCACTATTTGACCAACACTATTTAAATATTTTGTAATCTTTATTATTATTATTATTCTCCTCGTGTGTGTGCGTGTGTGTGTAGCGGTGGTCGGAGGATTGTGGTGTTGGGAAGCGGTTTCGATCTGATCCAGAGAGCCACCATGGAAGTCCTGTCCGCTAACGACGAGTTCTCACAGAACCCGCTTCGCGTCGGGCCGAACCACGCCCCTTAGCTGTGATATAATGAGCATATACCACGGCCTGTCGTGAGCTATTGCTTAAATATACACCTGAACATCAGCAGGAGAGGACTCTTTAAAGTAGAGACACTACATACTGATATACACCTGAACATCAGCAGAAGAGGACTCTTTAAAGTAGATACATACTGATATACACCTGAACATCAGCAGGAGAGGACTCTTTAAAGTAGAGACACTACATACTGATATACACCTGAACATCAGCAGGAGAGGACTCTTTAAAGTAGAGACACTACATACTGATATACACCTGAACATCAGCAGGAGAGAGGACTCTTTAAAGTAGAGACACTACATACTGATATACACCTGAACATCAGCAGGAGAGGACTCTTTAAAGTAGATACATACTGATATACACCTGAACATCAGCAGAATAATTGAATGAAAACATTGTCTCACAGCTGGATGTTTTCTTCTGTGCAGTTTGTTCAGGAGCATGTGAGTAAGAACGACACGGTGCTTCAGTTTCTCTCTCCGGCGGTGAACTGCTCCGTCGACAGCACGGCGTTGAGATCTGTCCTCTGGTTGGACGACGAGAAGGAGGAGCTGAAAGGCTTCGACTATCATCCCGACCCCTCCTTCAACCAGCTGCTGAAGAACATCATCACCGAGACCAGCATCATCATCGTCCACGTGAGCTTTTATTCTGAAAATACATCAATGTGGCGCTACCCATATTCTATTTACATGTATATAGACTCTTTGCACTACTTTTTATTTTGTATTTTTGTATTTTATTACATATGTTGCGTTGTTGGAGGAGCTCAGGTCAGAAGAATTTCATTGCCATTTGTAGCTTTGTGCATATGACGATAAAACCTTTGAATCTTTGAATCTTGAAAAAACTATACCATAGAGGGACAAAACGTACTAGAAAAGACAAGTAACTACAAAGAGGACCAAATATGACTGAAAAGAGACACAAAAAACCACAAATATAGACCTCACCATATAGAGACAAACAATAACTGGATAACATATCAAACAGTGATTTATATTAAATATAATAAATCTGATTAATGATATCTCTTAAAAAAGACCTCTCTAGCTTCCTCCTCCACCAGCGAGTGCCTTCAAGAGAAGAACTGAAAGAAGATTTGGAAGTAAAAGCCAAAAGAAATAAGTGTCACGTACATGTTTGTCTTTCTTTGTCAAGTCATGCAAACGATTAGCAGTTTACTCACTCCTAAATGACATGAAACAATAAGAAAGCTTAGACAATACAGACCATTTTGTCCCTTTGGAAAGTGACATTAAAACATCCTTTTTTGGGAGAAATGTTGAGATTTTACTGAATAATTTCAACTTTAAATATGATTTATTATAAAAAACCACTTGAAATATAGGCATTTACAAAGTTCATTATGAATCATGAATGGTGGAACATTAGTTTAGCGTAAAACCATTGAAAGATACTTCTATATTCCCCGTGCTCCACACATTTTTAAGTGTGATTTGGATGTTTCATTTAGAGTTTTTCGGGTCACAGAGGTTCAGGAAAATGTCCGTGTGTGACGACTGGATGATCGAAGAGTTAAGCGTCCACTATTTGGAGGATTTGTGTGTTTTAAAGGTCACCTATTGTGCTTCTTCTTCATGTCTCTTCTACATCAACATGTCCCCTCTTCTTCATGTCTCTTCTACATCAACATGTGTCCCCTCTTCTTCATGTCTCTTCTACATCAACACGTGTCCCCTCTTCTTCATGTCTCTTCTACATCAACATGTGTCCCTCTTCTTCATGTCTCTTCTACATCAACACGTGTCCCCTCTTCTTCATGTCTCTTCTACATCAACATGTGTCCCCTCTTCTTCATGTCTCTTCTACATCAACACGTGTCCCCTCTTCTTCATGTCTCTTCTACGTCAACATGTGTCCCCTCTTCTTCATGTCTCTTTTACATCAACATGAGTCCCCTCTTCTTCATGTCTCTTTTACATCAACATGAGTCCCCTCTTCTTCATGTCTCTTTTACATCAACATGTGTCCCCTCTTCTTCATGTCTCTTTTACATCAACATGTGTCCCCTCTTCTTCATGTCTCTTCTACATCAACACGTGTCCCCTCTTCTTCATGTCTCTTCTACGTCAACATGTGTCCCCTCTTCTTCATGTCTCTTTACATCAACATGAGTCCCCTCTTCTTCATGTCTCTTTTACATCAACATGAGTCCCCTCTTCTTCATGTCTCTTTTACATCAACATGTGTCCCCTCTTCTTCATGTCTCTTCTACGTCAACATGTGTCCCCTCTTCTTCATGTCTCTTTTACATCAACATGAGTCCCCTCTTCTTCATGTCTCTTTTACATCAACATGTGTCCCCTCTTCTTCATGTCTCTTTTACATCAACATGAGTCCCCTCTTCTCCATGTCTCTTCTACATCAACATGTGTCCCCTCTTCTTTCATGTCTCTTCTACATCAACATGTGTCCCCTCTTCTTCATGTCTCTTTTACATCAACATGAGTCCCCTCTTCTTCACGTCTCTTCTACATCAACATGTGTCCCTCTTCTTCATGTCTCCTCTACATCAACATGTGTCCCCTCTTCTTCATGTCTCTTCTACATCAACATGTGTCCCCTCTTCTTCATGTCTCTTCTACATCAACATGTGTTCCCTCTTCTTCATGTCTCTTCTACATCAACATGAGCTGATCAGATTTTGGCCACTTTATGATGTCATAACGATGTGTTGGCTTGTGTAACCATTAGCCAATCAGCAACCAAGGTAACCCCCCCCCCCTTATCACCTGAATCTCCTCCTAGAGCACCATTGAGTTCTTTTTAACCAAATGTCTCTCAGAGGGGCGTGGGGAGGGGCTCCTTATTTTCATCTAAAGTAACAGACAGAGAATCAGCACTTTGGAAACAGGGCTGAAACAGAGGGGATTATGGGTAACGCTGCAATGATCTGTTTGGTGTTTCAGCCAATCAGAGACAGGCTCTGGATATATCTGAGAGCTGTGATATATTGATGGATGAACAGTATAATAGGGGACCTTTAAAAGGCACACAGAATGAGTTTTGAGAGGTTTTGAAAGTTACCCGACCCACTGGTACTGATGTGTTTATCCCGTTGTAAAACAGTTTGTACGTCGACTCTCCCATTGTTTATTCTTCGCTGTAGGAAGTGAAGGATGCTCTTCAACCAAACCGGAAGTCAGGTGTTGTAGTTAACCCGTTGATTGACAGCAGCTACAGTGGATGTTCTTACAACTCTTGTAGGCAATTAATTAAGCCTTATAATTCACTTTACAAACACGATACATGTATTTTTAGATTCACTTTGACTTACACTTCCTGAATATATCGTATTTTTGACATTTCTTTGAGACTAAACAATAGTAAATCCGCCCAGAAGTGGCGGTGGTGCGAAGTGTGGCGGTGGTGGCGAAGTCGATAGGACTTGGCTTGGCAACTGGAAGGTCACCAGTTCGAGTCCTGGCAAGACCAAGTGCTACCAAGGTGTCCCTGAGCAAGGCACCGTTCCCTACACTGCTCCCCGGGCGCCGTCCACGCAGCACACTGCTCCTAACACTAGGATGGGTCAAATGCAGAGGAACAATTTCGTTACATAGTACCTGTACTGTGAAATGACAATAAGAATTTATTTTTTATTATTTTAAGTCATAAGGAAAAAAGAGGCTTCAAACTTGCTTGAAAATTATCACATTTTAACGTTTTAAGTAATTCTGCGATTTCTTTCTGCACGTGCATGGGTTCATTGTAAACAAGGAGATGTAATGGATAATTCGGATAGTTTAAGTGGTGAGAATTAGCTCAATTATGAAAGAAATATAGGATTCAAAGTAACACAAAGTTTGTTATTATCAACCAATCACAGAGCAGAATCTGCTCATTTTTGGACATTTACACATTTTAGGTATTTTTTCTGTAACTCTTTCAATATCAGAAAAAAGTATTAAACCCTAACATTTCCTGATGGATTACATTTTGATGAGTGTAGAGCCACCTTTGTCCGAGGGGCAGTATATACACTTTCTAAAAAGGTGGATTCATGATTTCCTAAAAGTAGAAGTACTCAGATCGTGTACTTGATTAAAAGAGAAAACTCGGACCTTGTACTCAGGGCCGGCCCTTGGCATAGGCAGTATAGGCGAATGCTAAGGGCGCATCCATCCATGGGGGGCGCCGGAAATTGGGGGACAAATATGATTACTATTAACGATATTTGATAACAAAACAATTTCCCAATTTGGGATCATAACGTATATTATTTCCCTATCTTACAGAACTAGGCATACATAGCGTACAGCGCCCATAAACGATGGCAGGGGTCTGCAACCTTTTTGACCCAAAGAGACATTTTAACCCTTCCCTTGGCCTCCAGGAGAAAACACCACTGCTCCGCATGGCTCGCAGCTGATCGTTGCGCAATCCATACTCTCTGTTCGCGGAGTCTCCTTCTTCCATTCACAAATCCCAAGCCGGGATTCCAGTCAGCGATGCGTCTTTCACATCAGTTATTCCAGCGGTCCGGAGTCTTTGGCTATGTCGTGGCCCATTCTTGTAGGATATTTAAAACTGTGCCACATTAACAGGGATCCGCTTCTTGACTCACACGTTAAAAACAGTCCAAATAAAACTCTGTAGGCGCTGATTTCTTTGCCTTCCTCTGGCGGATTTATTGACTTCTTCCATAAATTCAAACAAACAAATGATCAGTGTAACGTGAAGACTGTACCGATTCCCCGTTCCGTGCTGGAGACAATTTCCTGTGGCTCAGTCCCACCCCTTCCTTATATAACAGCTGATTGATCACCATAATAATAAAGTTATTATTACATAGAGTATTGCTCAGATTAATTATTATTACATAGAGTATTGCTCAGATTAATTATTATTACATAGAGTATTGCTCAGATTAGTTATTATTACATAGAGTATTGCTCAGATTATTATTATTACATAGAGTATTGCTCAGATTAGTTATTATTACATAGAGTATTGCTCAGATTAATTATTATTATAGAGTATTGCTCAGATTAGTTATTATTACATAGAGTATTGCTCAGATTAATTATTATTACATAGAGTATTGCTCAGATTAGTTATTATTACATAGAGTATTGCTCAGATTAATTATTATTACATAGAGTATTGCTCAGATTAGTTATTATTACATAGAGTATTGCTCAGATTAGTTATTATTTAAACTTTACTCGTCGTATTTTATATTTGATTATTCCGACAGTTTTCCTAAAATGTTGGAATTGTCTCAAATGTCTTTATCTCCATGATATTGTTCTCCTCCTCTCTCAGCAGAAATCTCTTACAGAAACCAAAGCGTCCACATTCCTTCCTCTCTATATTCTGAAGCTTTCTACACACACACCGTTCACACACTCATTTATCAACAATTTATTGCAAAAAATGTGCAGAAAAAAACATCTTTGAATTCAAACATAGCACGTACACAAATTATAAAGAAATCCAATTATAAATAAATCAACAGAAACTAAAGTGTGACTCCCAACCTGAACATGACTTCTGGTATATTAACTTTAATAAATAACAATGTAATAAATATGAAACATACAGGTCAATATCACCTTGCTATTGGTAGCTGAACTGTCAACACCCCAAAACATATTCTTAGATAGAAATACCTCATTTTGAGTTATTTAGACTTAATTAACACTTATAGTTTCATGTCTTGTTACATAAGAATAGATCATATCTGTTAAGTGTTATTATGGGAGAATTACTATTCGTGTGGTACTGCTGCCTTATTAGGCCCATATTGAGCATATTAAGACTCATGTACAACAACTTCCTTACTTACAATCAATAAGCACTAATTAGAGGGTTATTGAGGAAAAACTCTCAACTAATGGCTTATTACTTGTAGAATATGGTCATGTAGAATAAGGCATTAATAAGTGTTTTATAATGACTAATAAAGAGCCAATATACTGCTAATAAGCATGTTAATTAACAACTAGTTGATGTCTGCAGGTTATTTGTTCTACTTTTGAGTAGTTTAGCAGTGAAGTGTAGCATTGAGTGAATGCACTGAGTCCCTGTGTTTACCTGCGCTCCCTGCAGCCACCAGCAGGAGGAGCAGCAGCTCAGGACTCATGGTGCCGGGTCAGAGACAGGACCGGGGGACCATCTGCATCAAAACAAGTCATTCAGAATCAGATCAAGATGCATCTCATCGTACATGTTATCACGTCTCTCTCTGAACGCCTGAGTTAAAGTGTGCACTGCTAACATGTACAATCTTGCCAAGTATATTTGTCTAATTTCTAGTCAGAATATGTCGTTACACTTGATATAAGACTTAATAACTGAAGTCTTGTTTTTAGACAAGGCATCTGAAGCATCTTTTTAAGTCAAAGTCTCTTAAAAACATCTTATTTTAGAGGAACATCTCCAGCTAACATCAGGAAACAGAAAGCGTCTGAGCATTTCTGGCTTTCTTTGTTACAAATTCCCTGATTCTGGTCAAATATAGTTCAAAATAAGTTTCCCCAGCTAAACACAAGATGTCATTTATCTAATTATCCCATCTTTACTTCAAGAAATCTCACCAAGCCATTTTGTACTTGTTCTATTGGCAGGTTTGTTCACTTATTAAAAGAGAAAACACCTTGTTTTTATTATATATTGACTTGTTTTTGGAGCTGCATCTTTTACAGTGTGTCTGCACTTTCTGACATTATTCTGTTCATATTCTGGTATTATTTGTATTGTCGTTTCTGAATGTTCTTTTTGTGTGCTATTGGAAATAAACAATACTAATGAAAACTAATCCAAGCAGCACATAGTAAACTAAAAAAGAAATCAGCCAGACAACCTTTTTGTCGGTTGAACTATCGATGTGATGGATTTAGTAGAGAGAATAATGAATGCCCTTTCTTGCAATGTAAACAAAAATGGAAAATAATTTGTATATTCAAACCAAATGTAAATGCTTCTTCCCGTGCTACGCCCTTTTACAATTTGAAAATGTTACTTTTTTCCTCAATGGAGCTAACATTCAGACAAACCAACCTGTAAACATCACCTCCTTTGTGGAGGTAACATTACTTTGAATTATTATATATTTCCTTTAATATCTTTATCCCTCGCAGACCAAAAACCAGCAGCTCCACACAGTTCCAACAATTGGAAACACCAGGCAACCACATCGGTCTGAGTAATATTAAACGTTTGCACAAAGACTTGTTAAGCATTTAATTTGTGTTGAATGCAAATAGAGTTGGACTGAGGGACTCCATTATAGCACAGACAGGAAACCCTTCCCTCTCTGTGTGATTATTTCATCTTCTCTCCTTTTGTTCTCCTCTTTAAAACACTCCTCTTCACACACACACACACACACACACACACACACACACACACACACACACACACACACACCACACCACACACACACACACACACACACACACACACACACACACTCACACACCCCTCAATAATATCTCCCCTGCACCTTTGCTTAAACACGCACACACACACAGTACATGGTATGTTGTGTTTCTCTGTTTTGCCCTAAAGAGGTCATTTTGGACGGCCTCGTCTCAGCCGTCTCTTTCAAGACTGCAATACAACTCATGAAAGCATTCAATGCAGTAACTCATGGAATATAAGAGGTTTTCTCATTGGTTTTAAACATGTAAATAGATTTTGAGTAACAGAGTGGCAGCAGGGACTGATCCCCCCCCATCACTTCCTGGTGACAGTTGTTTTCTCCGGAGGCCGCGCTGACGCCTCGAGAGAGTGTCTTTAGAGAGTGGGTCAGTTGTGCAATAGCTCCCTGTCCTTATCGCTGGTGGTGTGTGTGTGTGTGTGTGTGTGTGTGTGTGTTGTGTGTGTGTGTGTGTGTGTGTGTGTGTGTGTGTGTGTGTGTGTGTGTGTGTGTGTGTGTGTGTGTGTGTGTGTGTGTGTGTGTGTGTGTGTGTGTGTGTGTGTGTGTGTGTGTTGCAGATGGACTTCCTGGTGCACTGTAGGGCCTTCAGCATCCATGCTTCCCTCACTTGTG